>VXBI01011564.1:287662-305863 GCA_013397375.1 Toxostoma redivivum | reverse complement strand
GACGCCCAGCCAGCAGCGCGCCCACCACAGCCGTCTCGCCGGCATCTCTGGCCGCGCCTGCAAGAGAAGAGAGGCCGCAGCGGGTCAGGGCAGATGCCCCTGTCCCTTCGCCCTAGCCCGGGGTGCGCGGAGCCGCGGAACCCCGCCCCCCACACCCTTCTCTCCCTCCGTTTTGCAGCATCCCAAATCCGGGTAAAACTTTTCACCCGCGTCCCGTCCCGTCCCTCCCCGGCGTAACCTGCGGGAAGGTGCGGGGCGGCGCCCGGAGCAAGCGCGGCCTCGGGGCTGTGCTCCTCGGAGCGGCTGCCCGCAGCGGGGACCAGCCTCCTCCGAAAGCTGCAGGGGAATGGAAATGTGCAACATTCCTGGGGCTTCGTTAGCATCAGATTTCCCAAGCGCCTCCCTTTAACTCCTTCGCTCCTCCAGCCCCTGCCGGCTGCCCGGGGCGGCGGTGGGACGGAGGCGGGGGCTGCCCCGCGGCTTCCACCGGCTCCGGCTCTCCCGCCGGCGTTTCTTGGCTGTGCTATCCCACGGCGCCCAGTCAGGAATATGTACATGTCTTAAAAGGCTGGCTTTTATTCCGAGTGGTTTAACTGAGCCTAAAAGACAAAACAAAACAAATTTAAAACAAAACCAAACAAACAAACAAAAAGAGAGAGAGAGAGAAAACCCCCAAAAGCCAAACAACCAAAACCTCAAACCCAACAGGAGTAAAGTACACGCGCGACGCAGTTTCCAATAAAGAAAATTTCATGCGGCTGAAAAAGTTATGGGTAGTTTGGATTTCTTGGTTCCCACTTCGATCGTCAGGAACCTCCATCAAAGCATCCGACCGTAGCTGCCGTTTTCTCTGAGGCTGCCGCGGGCCGCAGCAGAACCGAAGCGAAGGACCGATTTTGAACAGAGCAGCCATGTGGCTGTGCCGGTGTGTATTTGCTTTCTGATAAAGCAGCTTCCCCGCACCGCTTCTGGCAGCGCTCGCACCGAGGTGTGAGGATCAGCATACCTTTCAAGTGCTCCGAGGCGTGAATAACTCCCTGCAGCAGGAGCCACCTCGCTTATCTAATCTCTTCCACATGCTACCGCGGGAACGCGACACCAAGTATGTGTCCAGTTCAGCACTAGCTGCGATGCCGCTCTGGGAAGTCAGCCAGCACACATACAATAGCTATCGACAGAAATACAGTTACGGAAAATTCTAGTTATTGATTCATTAGCTTCAGCTTCCTTCCATCCACGGGCTCACACATATGTAAAATCTCTTCAGAGTATCTTTGCAATGCTGTCACACAGTCCCTTTGCTATCACTTATACAGGAATGAGGAGAAACAGCACTGTTTTGTTGGTTGTTTTGTTTTAGTTTTTTTCCCCTACAAATACTACAAAAAACAGTTTGAAACTTCTTGGGATTTTTTGTTTTTTAATTCAAGCTGATTCATTTACTGTTCCCCTTGCTACTGGAAAAGCATACCAAGTACATCACTTGCTAACTGGCTCATAATTTTTAACTGAGCATTACTTATTTTAAAAACACTGACTTGTCAAAATTAAAATGCCCTGTACAGCAGCAGCAGTAAAGGCTCCAACACACAGGAGTTGTAGCCCTTGCTAAATTCTGCAGGTCTGGTGATCTGCCTGGTTCTAGAACACCTGCCTGGGACAGGGATACCTGTCAGCTCTGCCAGACCAGATTCTACATTAAATGCCCAACAGTTCCTTGACTCTTTGCCTTGACCTTCAACTGAAGTGGAATTCCAGGGTCAACTGCTCCTGAGGGAGCCTATGTTTTCCTATGGCTTCCAGTAGCTCTACAAAAAGGCATAGAATAAATGGAAATAAAACTCCACAGTTTGTCCCTCTGGGGAATCCACAGCCCAGCTCTGGTAGTATTGAGCTCTGCACGAGCTAATTTTTTTCTTCTAAATGATTACCTGTGTGTTTTCTCTAGTTCCTTGGTAGGTTTTGCAACCAATACTTTGCTACCACAGCTGTATTATTTTGGGGATCTGTGCCCGTGCATATAAAGCTACATAAGATACAAACTCGTCTTTGGATCATCTTCAGAAATGGCTTAAAAAAGGCTGTAGAGTTGGGAATGATTCCCAGAGTAGCTACACCTTCAGGCTAATAATTCATGAAATGACATGAGACATGATGTTCCCAGACACTACACAGATCAAGAGCAGCTCTCCTAAATTTGAGCTCTTTATGTACTGATGCAAAAAATAAGAATAGAATTTACCTTCAAACCTGAACTTTAATAACTTTTTTTTTTCTGGAAAAAAAATACCTTTTAGATAGGCAAATATCATATCAGTAATAGTGCCAACAAGGATATTGATTCACACATTTGACTTTGGAAGTGTCTGTAACACAGAATGCAGCAGTGGGAAATGTTACCATCGGTTTGACAAGTAGCATAAACACATGTATGCCATCCCTAAAATTGAAAAGCTGTGCATCAATTAAATGGAGGGAGTAATACATGTAAAAAAGTATGTTCTGCTGATGTCCAATATAAGGCATATCAGCTATATGATACTATTTGTAAGTACTGTCTACAGGTGCATAGGTACCAGAATCACCCAGCAAACCTGCTGAACAGTGAAGTCAGTGACTTGTTTGCAAATACACATAAAGCTGTACCTGTTGCACTCTTGCTTTGCTTCCCTGTGTGGGCACTGTGTAAGGAAGGAGAGTCCCTACTTCACAAGTTTGAAAGATGGTTTGGTGCAACGCTTTTGTTTGTCACGGCATTTTTCAGATTGGCTGTGTTTGTTGTCACAAAAGGAGCAGCTCAGATCAAAGAAGTAAGCAAGGAATCCCTACATCTACACTGTGTGCAGTTTGGGGAGGTTTTTTCAGACTTAGCAATGATTAAAATTCATACAGAACTGGTCTGTACAGCTACATCCCTGCTGGTACTGGCAGCTGTTTGGTGTCTGTCCAGAAAGGAGCATATCCTGTTAGATTGCCGCTAAAAGAACCCTCTGCAAGTGCCAGAACTAAATGTGATAGGCAAGAAAGACTGAGGTAATTGCTGCAAAACTGCCCTGCTGCACATAAACCCAGAAAGAGCCCCAAACCGATTTACTTAGCCCCATCTTCAAGTGGACGCAGCAGCTCTATCGCTCCCCGTGCAGCGGGCGGAGGGCTTTGCCCGTCTCGAAATCCATCCTAGCGAGACCAGCGAGACCCTTAAGGGAGCATCCGCATCTCCCGTGGCCTGCGGAGCCCCTCGGGGCCGGAGGGGCCCGGGGCAGCAGCCGGCAGAGGGCAGCAGGGCCCCATCCTGTCCCCATCCCGGGCTGGCCCTGTTCCCATCCCGAGCTGGCCCTGTCCCCATCCCGACCCCATCCCGGGCTGGCCCTGTCCCCATCCTGTCCCCCACCCTGCCACCGTTCCCATCCCGGCCGCATCCCTCGCCTCTCCCGTTCGGGTCCGCTCCCGTTCGGGTTCTCTCCCGTTCGGGTCCGCTCCCCGGGGGTGCTTTGGCGTTTCTCGGGGCCGCACGGCGGCACCGGGCGCGGAGGGGAGACCCCGGGAGGATGCACCGCATCCTTAGAGTCCATTGATTTTGACCAAACCTAAGCGCCACGTTTTCTCTGCTTGTTTCTTTGTTGAGGCAGCTGGATGAAGTAAAATGTTCTTTCTTGTGCGCTCTGTGCATGAGCCAGTTTTTTGGAAAAGTGCGGAAAACCTGCATTAAGAATTCTTGAATAACGTTTGGAGTTGGATGATATTTTGCAATATGGATGACAAACAATATCCAAAGCAGACATACATAACACAATTGCTCAACGTGATTTACTTTTCTTAAATTTCTACTTTAATCATGCAGCAGTTTTTGAAAAAAATCCCTGCCATGTACTTAAATCTAGACCCCACATTATTTCCCCATCTCTCACAATCTTTTACAATAGCAATTTTGAACAATTATTTGATCCTGCAGGCCTTGCAGACATGCTTAACTTAGCACTAGTTACAGTGCATACCTTTCCAGATACGCCTTTTTTCTTTAATCGAAAACCAAACCAGAATAAAATATATTTTTTTGTGTGGTTGTTTTCAATTATTTATTTTTTTCCAATACATTTTTGGGGCTAAAATTCCAAGTATTGCTGTCATTTTTAGTAAATGTTGGTTCCCAGAAAAGACTGATAGTTAACTAAATACGTATGCCAGATAAAAAACATGGGAGTAGTTTTGAGTTTTTCCATTAAAGCTAATGGGATTTTTGCACGAACATTAGCTAAGACGGAAAAAGAAGCTAAGGAGAAACAAATCCTGCCAGAATGTATCTAACTTGCTATCAGGCAGCATTTGAAACACTCTGATTTTGCTCAATACCTTGTATCCTTCACTGTTTTTGAGTACATTATCAAATTTAAATCCCAAGGTGTTTTCAGTATTTTCAGAACTGCTAAGTTTCCTGTTTAAAATTTCTTTTTAATGTCCACTAACCTTCAGCCTCTATTTCTACATTGGATTTCAGTAAATTAATTCTATTCATCATAAACAGATTCCTTATCAAAGTACAGATGAACTAATAATAGTTGAACTGGTAATAGTGCATGTCAAGGGATTGACAAGTTTTGCCTAAAACAGCCATTACAAACAGTTTGCCTAATTATACTTAAGTTGACTGAACAGCTAGATGAACAGAGGAGAGAGCCATGTCACTGAAGTAGTATTTCTCTTTGCTACATCCTCCATCAAGAACTAGCATCAAATCTCACCAGATAGTCAGCCTCCATTAGATGTCTAGACTGTAATCCTTTACAGATAACAGTTTACCATTTAATTGGCATAGGGAAAGAAATGGAAACTCACAGCTGTCCAAAGGGAGAAGATAGAGAAACTCCACTTAATACGACAATGCTAAAACAACACCCCCCCTGCAAGATTTCAGGGTTTCCTAAAAAAAAAAAAAATTAAAAAGGGAAACAGTAGAGTTCAAAGGACATACTTTACTGTTGTTAAGTTACACCCAAAAAGAAGTTGTTACCTTGGCATATGGATACTGAAAACTGAGAAAAGAAGGGCTTCTTCTGTGAGAAGATCAATGCCAAAGATCTCAGATAACACATATTGCCAATCCCCACTGCACAGAAGCAGCAGCAACAATTCTGAAGTGTAGCTATAAACAAATAAAGAATTTCCTTTTCTATGTAAATTTGGGAATTACCTGTTATCCAACCAATTTTAGGGAATCGACTGAAATAATTTTTGTGTAAGTTCATAAAAAAAAGTAGATCAAATTAGTCTGGTAGTACAAATGTAGTATTTTTTGGCTTCCACTTCTATGGTAAAAATAATACAAAGACAGGAAATACAAATATTTTTCTCCAGTTGCTGAGAGAAAACTAGAACCCTTTAACAAAGAAGTTCTTAATTGTACTAAAACTGAGCAGGAGAATACACACACCACAACTTGAAATAGCATTTCATTGTTTCCACAGCCCAGTGTAGTTTCTCTGCAAAACAGCCTGCTGCCTCATATCAGTGTGTCAATGTGCTCCCCACAGGTTCACAAGGCTGCACACAGCTCTGCAGACCTGCTCAGTGTTGCAACTGCTTCCTCCGAGTGAGCTCTATCTGCCCTGTGGCTGAGCCTTCAGGCTCTCAGACTTCACATAATCTAGTATTTTACAGCTGGAGTGTACTATGAATACTTTGAATTGGTCAGGGCTCAGACTTTGCATTTTCTGAGAAATCCTGCCAGTTTGAAATTTTAATTTGTCCCAATTTAGAATGAAAACTATTAAAACATTTCCTAGGAAATAGACATTCCACTAACAATGTTATTTGGGAAACAAAGATCCCCAGCATTTCCAATAAGCAACAATTTCTTCCAAGAGCAGTGGAGCCCTGAATACCAGGAGGTCCTTGTATTCCTGGATCCCTGAGACAAGGAAGAGGCCATCACACAGGAGTAGATCTGACTGAATGGAAAACTGGCAGCTGACCCGCCTTGCAGAGGACTATCAAAAGTTATCTGTATTCCATTATAAGGCTCACTGAGATAAGCTTTCATGAAATGTTTCACTCTCAGTGAACCAGCAACTTCTGACAGAAAACATGCCAACAGAATGGTGTTTCCAGGAGATGCATTCATAGCTGGATGACACAATGATAAAAATATCTCAGACTTGGCTAGACTATCTGGTCAGCATTAGTTCAGTGCTACAAGTCTCAGCCTCCTGAAATAATAATCTTTGAGTCACCTTCTGTTCCCCTAATTGCTGGCTACACTCCTTCAGTAATGCCACATGACCATCAGAAGCACAGCACAGAATGGTTAATGGTTTCCTACTTGGTTACAGAGAATTTCCTGGACAGATATTTTTGCATTCTACTTTGAAGGCTTGTAGTTAAATATGGGCCACCAGGCTGCCCAGAAATTCTCCCAATCAAAGCACCTTAACAAGGAATCTTGTCTTTTTCCTCAGGGCCCCAATACATGGTAATGGGAAAAGCATGCAAAGGATGAGGGAAGATTTCTCTTGAGTAGCTGTAGAGATAAGTTTTGGAAGACTTTATTGTGTTCCCATGCCTTCATACAGAAGATCTGCTAAAAGAAGGTGTGCTTGAGGTACATCACATTAGTGTACTTTCAGGTTACCAAGAATTGTGGAGCAGGGTCCCCAGCTGGACATAAATAATGTGTTTTCAATCAATGTCAGCAAGTGCAAAAGATACTAACTTATCCACTTTAGCTTCTATTTTCCTCCCATACACTGTTTCTAATGGCCAGAGGACAACCTCAAATCTAACCTGTTGTTTCTCTTTTTCATTACAGGAGTAGCAGAAACTGTCATTTGCTAGTAATACTCTCTCAGATTTTCCCATTATAAAATCTGGCTTGAGTATTTTTACTTTTAAGTTAAAATATCTTTTTGAGTTTGTTTACTTTTGCCAGTTTTTAACTGTTTGGATCAATACATACTCAGGTGTTTGCAAAAAATGTGACAGAAATTAGTTTAAATCAGCAGCCTTAATTCTGACATTTCCCAAATCATGAAAGTTTTATTTTACAGCTTGAATAAAATATTTGGTTTTCTACATACTTATATGTTAAATATTTGATATAAAATAAATCGTGGGCAGTTTACCACCTATCAAAACTCTATGGCCCCTGCAAAAGGAAACATATGTAATTATGGTGTAGGTCAGACTAAAATGCACCAACTACTCTTGGAACATCAAAGAGCCTGAAGGGAAAATGGTGGTTAAAGAAAATATTTTTAAAAGCTAATACGAGTGAAAAATGAGGAAAAGGTCCTGGATTGTCTAGAGTGAATGGTAAGGCACCCACAGCTATAAATGGTGTCATGCAGAAAATCAAAGCAGAAAAAACCCCAAACCCTACAAAATCAGGAACTGGGTGAGTGCAACACTGGATTCATTATCTTTGAAAGTCTTCAAATCAAAAAACAATGTTTTTCTAAATACAAAATATTTGGCTTAGTATAGACTGTATGTGTAGAGGATTTTGTTTTATATTATAAAGAACAACAGACTAAGAAATCTAACATTCACTTCCAAAACTTCTGTACCAGGACTTGTCAGTATGGAAGTAGGACAAGATGGTCCTGTTTATATTTTACTTTAGTTGACAGATTCTGTTAAGATTAATTTTCTTGAAACTGTAAAAAAAACCCAAACCAAAACCAACTGTGTTCGGAATTATATACTTAATATTTTGAAAAGTTTTCGGCAATGTTCCTTCTAATCAATTTATGTCTAACATTGTTAGAAACAATTACTATGCCAAGCACTGACCAAAAATGAAGAAATTAAATGTAACCTATGTGAAATCTTCCTGTGGACATTTCAGACCAGAGACACACCAGGTCTGAACCTGATAATGTTTCTATTTGTTTTTTAGAAAAATATACATTCACTAAATGTATAAAATGTTAAAAATGGGATTGGGAACCTGGAATGACAAAATCTTGAGTTTTGTCTATATTTCACTAATGCTGAAAACTATCACCAGTCAGTCTTGAGGCTGCCAAAGAGAATAAATAAGAAGACAGCTAGATAATCTTTATGCATACAACTTCTAAGAGTGTGATTTTTTAAAACCCAGACTGCAGAGCTACAAGAAAGATAGAAATGCATCTTGGTGCCTTTTGGCTTCAGAGTGAAAATGGGAAGAAAACTTCAGTTGTAATAATTACTAAGACTATTATTTTCTTTCTTTCTTTCTTTCTTTCTTTCTTTCTTTTCCTTTTTCTTTTTCTTTTCTTTTCTCTTTTCTTTTTTTTTTCTTTTCTTTTCTTTTCTTTTCTTTTCTTTTCTTTTCTTTTCTTTTCTTTTCTTTTCTTTTCTTTTCTTTTCTTTTCTTTTCTTTTCTTTTCTTTTCTTTTCTTTTCTTTTCTTTTCTTTTCTTTTCTTTTCTTTTCTTTCTTCTTTGACAATTTTTACTTTTCCAGACCAAAAATGGGAGAAACAGCACAGAAGTGATACAATGGAGTGCTTATAGGTTTCCAGTTCTTTATCTTCATTCATCCAAGAACAGCTGAGGTTTTTAATGTAGAGGAAAATTTTTTCAGACATATCCAAAGGAAAGGGCATAGCTGTGAATGGTTTCTGCAAAGATAGGCAGCATTATCAATTTAGATCTGTGCATTTCCATATGCAGCTTTGAAGTTTTAAGAACAGGGGAGTTATTCTTGCAAAAATGACTAAATTAAGATTGTTTAAGCTACTAAATACTATAGACTTGATTCTCATTTACCTCATGTGAAGGAGCTCTACTACAAAAGTAAATCAGGTGCTCTGTGTTTTCCTAGTAATCATAAAAGCTCTTGAAAAAAATATTCCATATGAACTTCTCTTTGTGCCTTTCTATAAATAAGGATTCACTTTTCCCCTTGAGAAAGGAAGCACACTCTTGCTCTAGAAGACAAGCAGATTAGCTTTCATGGTTCCTAGGGCAGAAATCTGCACAGTAATACACCAGGCTCTTCTCAATAATGCTTCAGTGTCTGGTGGTCTCTCAAATACCCTTTGTAAACAGTTTACATTGATCTTTGCGTCAAGCTGTGAGACATTTTGGGATCTTTTTTTTCAGTATGGCTATTTGCCCACCATCAAGATCTTATTTTAGTAATCCCAAAAATAAGCTAGGATCAGTTACAAAGACTTTTCCTCAACAATGTAGCTCTAAAATAAATTTAAATCCTAAGATTTTGGCAAAAAATCACATTAATAGTCAAACGGGAAATGTTTCAAACACTGATTGATCAAGACCAAGCTGAGTTTATTCTACGCAGGATAGATTTTCATTAGATAGTCCAAGAAGAGTGTTTGTTTTGGCCTCAGTTTCTAGAAATAATATTAACCTGGCAAAAAATGTTGTTTCCATAAAGAAAAAGGCTGTGGAACAGGCTAAATATCTGTCTCTTTCTTCATGTGCTACATTAGTTTCACTTACTTCCTGTGTTTGTATTTTCAGGAGCTGCATTAGAGTTTCGGGGCTGTGGTTAAATCACCTGTCCAGATCTCTGAGGTTCTTACCTGGCCAGAGTTTGTGAGAAGGTCACAGTCCAGTGCAGGGATGTCCAGAACACATCTGAGACTTAAAGAAGTGTTCTCTGTCATTATTCACCCATAATGATTTGATTCTTACACAGTTAAGGTGCAGACTTTCAAGCATTCAGGCACAGTCACAGAGCTGATGGGACCCAAATATCTTTTACAATCTGAGGTGACATTTAGCTCTTTTGACATTTTTAGGTTGTTTTAAATGCCACTAGTAACATGGTTACAAATATCCAGTGGCAGACTTGAAAAACCAGCTTAGGTCTTTCACAGCCTTGTTTAGATCCCTCACTTTCATCTCCCTTGCTTTTTTATCAGTTTTATATGCTTTAAGGGAAAGAACGAGCTTCCTTTAGAAGGAAGGAATGTAAGACCCACATTTACAAGAGGAAAAGAAGCTCATAAGAGAGATTAAACATATGGAAATTTTAATTTTTGGTTGAGGAGGATTATACTTTTCATTTCATATGATCCTTGCAGAGGAAAGGTGGTATATAGTGTTTTTAAGCAAGACTATCTTCACTTCATGAGACAAGAAATATTTGCAAAGTTACCAATGTTGAAGACTTTTTTCTGGAGTATGGTCACATAAATGGGATGTTCCTTCTGAATGCGTGCATCATAAAGTATGGAATTCTTTCTGCATGGAAAAGAAAAACCTGAATACAGAAGAAAATTATGATTAAAGATGCTGCACTGATCTCTGAAAGTCTTATTATTTGTACAACAGTTTACAACCAAGGCAAAGTATACCTTACAGTCTTCAAAAGAAACAAATCAAGTGCATGCCATGTATGTGACAATACTGACTGCTTAAAAAAAAACAGTGCATGCCAGTTGCTGAATTTACTTGGAATGCACATTTATATGTTCCAGGTCACTTGCAATGTATATTTTTCAACTTTTCTCTTTATCCAGCTCTCAACTCAAGCTCAAGTTAAGTCTGTGAAGATTTAAGGAAACACTTGCTTCCACATGCTTTCCTGTTCTGCTGTAAGCTGGGCATCATTTTTGACTCAGACCTTCCCAGGTCATCTCTGTCTAGATATTGCTGATTATTTTCTTGCAGCACCTCTAAAATAGGTGCTCTTTCCATACATCAAAGCTTAAGCAAGGCTTTTATTTCATATCCTTATCCATGGTTTCCTGATGCCGTCTTTCCCTTCTCATTTGTTTTTTCTTGCTCTGAAAATAATTTTCTAGGCCCAATACTTTTATTGTCTCTGCATTCCTTAGCTGGCACTGGCTTTTTCAAGTTCCTCCATGGACTCTCCATGTTCCACAACACTTTCTTTCATTATAGACTCATAAGCCTTCATCTCTTCTTTGCCCATTTATTAAAATTTAGGATAGCCTTCACATTTTATTTTTCACATCTGAAACTTCTAAAAAGTCTCTGCAAAAGGTTTTTTCTAATCCAGGATAATGTAGTATACATACTTGCTATTCTATTACAGCTACCTGTACTTAGAAAAGTTTCTGTCAGATAGAGACAATCTAAATGCTACTGCAAAGGATTTTAATTTGAAAATGAGCAAAAATACTATTGAAGAATGAAATGTGAAGAGTGCACAATTTGAATTATGCTCAGATGCAATATGTGAGATGAAGACTAATGTTACTGTGGCAAAAAGGGTGCAGAATTAGAAACCACAACATGAATAAGAAGCACAGTGCATAAACGCCAATCAGCGTGGACTGAACATGAGTACAGGACAAGTACTTCCTCACCTGCTTTGCTGGAGTTCAGCCATAAACTACCCCTTATTCAAGAAGTCCTGGACAAAACTGTTTAAGAGCTTGAAGTTATTTGTTAAGCCTGTTTGAGAAAGTAATGTCCTTACTTTCAGAGAAGCGCTATCAGCCAAAGATCTTTCATGCCAATTGTATTTTTAGAGAAGAAGGAACAGTTTTTTTGAAATCATCCTGCCTTAATGTGTCCGGTAACAAATTCTTCAAATTGCCACCATGGACACAGGAACCCTCATCCTCAGGAACATGAAAGACCAGTAAAGTATGTGATTCTGGCTGGAATACCTAAGCTGTTGAATGATTTTAACATCTGTTGCTGGGCCAAAGCTCATTTTCTCCTTATTCTCACAGAAAGCTCTGTTGTGGTCAGCAGATGGCTGTAGCACTGTGCAAAAGTACTATTTTTTGTTGACAAATGGGCACTCAAGCTATCATATGAGGGAAATAAAACAACATTTAATATATTAGTTATAACCATGGTCTAAAAATACAACTGTATATTGCAATAGTGCAGTGTAGAAACATGAGTTATTCAGCGAAAGAGGAAGTGATAATTCACTGCCTTCTCCTAAAATTAAAAAAAAGAAAAGCTACCAGAGGAAGCACAATGCTATTGACGAGTTCCTCTTTTAAACATTATTGATTCTATTAAATTCAAGTGGAGTTTATAGTCAGCTTGTATGCTATGGAAAAACTATACTGCTAAATTCATCTGGAAAACACAGATTACTAGTTCTATCCCAGTAAACCTTTCCTTGTCTTTTGCTCTTTGAATCAAGCGAGATGCTTCTTGAGTAAAAGTGATACAATTGGCCACAGCTGGGTAATTGTAATTTCTGTGCACAGTGGAAGGAGAGTCTCACCTTTACTCTTGCTTGACTCACAGACATTTGGTTACAGAACAGCACCAACTACAGGCCATAGAAAGCTGAAGAAGAAGAGAAGATAGAAAGCTCAGAGTCTCCAAATTCTTAATAGTAATATTCAGAGCTCTGCTGTATGTTACCTGAACAGGGTAAATACTACCCTTCACAAAATCTATAATTTTATGGAGGCAATTTTTTACGACAATATGGAAATAAACAAGTTCCAGCAGCCATGTAAAGCTGAGACCACTGCTGCAATGTGTTAAACTCTAGCATGTAGCTTTTCACTCGGGATTCATCACACAAGAATGGGTGGAAACTAAAGAGTATTTATTTGGTTAAAGATTGCCCTGTATCTCACACAAATTTAACATAATCTGAGTTGGCAGGACAGGTCAAAACTGTTGCGGTATGACAAAACTCTTAGGCTTAAATTTTTGCATGACATGTACTTTTTCTGTAGACTCATCTTGCACTTCCATGACACCACTTGGTCTGGCTCACTGGGGCCTACCAGGAAGGATTAACTGTGTAGCCAGATTCCAGCTGTGAATTTCATATGCATGTCCCTTTGAGGTGGGGCTAGAAGATGAAACTCTTAAAAATAGTTTCCCACAGTTGCTTCCATATTTAGTACATGGTCTGAAAGCAAGTTCTGCTTTCTAGTTTCCCCCCTTATGAGCAGAAGTGCCACACACTTAAAATGTATTTTGGAGGGGCTATCAGGAGCTTCACTAGTAAAACATAGTTCTGATGACTATTTCTGAAGGTTTCCACCTGTTTCTTGCAGATGTTGTTTACACGGATGGCAAACAAGTAATTATGCAAAAACTCTACTTTGCACTTCTTTACACCAGGAAAAACCATGCAGGTAGTTTATAGTGCTGCTTTCCTCATACTATCCTTCACCATTTATGCATATTATATCTGGACAGATGTTACACACTACACATATGCTCTAAGTGACAGACACACAGCAGAAAACTGCAGCCTAATACTGACATGCAGCTACAGAAAAGCAAATGCATGTGCAAAAATATGTAACCTGGCATTTGTACTTAAAAATACCTGCTGAGAGGGAAAGAAGAATACATACATACTCAGATTTTGGAGACACTTTCTGACAAGCGAAAAATGCTGACAATTATCTCTTTAAAAATTCTGCAATCACTGTGAAAATAATGGATGGCTGGAAAGTATACCGGGGGTGGAACAAGTTTATTTTGAACCCTGAACAACAGAAAAAAAAAATCTCAAAAATTATGAAGATGTTTGCAACTACTATTATGTTGTCAAAAGAAGACTATTTAGTGTCCCAAAGGCATTCCCAGGGCCTTCAGGCAATGGGGGAAATTTTCATATTCATGTGAATGTAATGAAACAGTCAACATGTAGCAATGTAGCAGGCAAAGGAGAGCACTTAAACTTTATTTTAAAAAGGTGGAAGTTTGAACTGGTATGACCAGACCACCAATTTCTGTGTTTGCTCTCACAAAAGCTAACCTACCTTTGAATAGAAACTTCATATGAACATTCTACCTGTATAAACCATGCTCACAATCAGGAAAGAAAAGTGTATAGGGAAATAAATCCCAGAGGAAAGAAGTGAGTAAGGAAAGGGTTGAACAGCTTTAAATTACTAAAATAAATAATTAATTTCTTTCTATTAATAAAGTCAGATAATTCTCTCTTCTTTTGTCTTCAAGTACCTCTTATATTCATTTCAGTAAGAAGCTTCAAAACCTTACTCATATCATGCTTAGTTTGTCATACATGTGAAATCTAACATACAGCATTAATAAAATCAAATGCTCAGTTTAAAATTATACTTCTTATTAAGCTAACTTTTGCACACATTGCTCTGAGCAATATCAAAAAGCCTATTTTGTAAAGCTAAAGAAATTATGTTAATAATAAATGCTGACATTTTCAAATGAAGACCCTCAGGTTACAATTTTCTAGTTAATAACAAGTATCATTCTGAACAAGTTAGGTGAGATTTCAGTATTCCATGTCACAACATATACAGGTTTCCTTTTAAGGGTGCAGCAAATTTAATTCATTGTAAGATTAATAAAGCTAATAAATGAGATGTGTTAGTCAGGCTTTTCCTGCCTCAGCTCCAATTTATGTTAGATACTCAGCTCTCAGTGAAGAAGGGGGCTGACTTGAACAGATGTCTACAAGGAACAGAAAGAGGTATACATAGATATCTGCTATGTACAAATAGAAGAAATATGGAGGTACATAGTGATATTTATATGTGAGAGCAGGAAAACTTAGACTCTGATCTAAAACTCATTGAGCCCAATGAAAAAGTCTCCCTCAAGCATCTCTGACTTACTGACCAAGACCTTAGAGAAATTTTAACAGTGTAAATCCTGGATATATAAATAGTTGCCTAAATATATTCTACATGCAAAAATAGAAGCTATTGACTAATTCAAGGCCCTACCATACGCAGAGGAAAAAGAAAAATGGAAATCCATCTTAAAACTATGATGGTGGATAGAATTCTAGTAACTAAACTTTGATCATAGACTTTTCAGAACTACTTCTAATTTCCTGCAGTTAAAAGTCTGAATTTGCCAGCTTCACTGCTAACATTTTCCGATTAAAACATCTTTTTCAGCTTTTTATCCAGGTTGAGATATTGGTTTGTTTTGCTTTTGGTTTATTACTGTAAGAACCAATGCTTTCCTCTTAAGAGTAATGGAGAAATAATTATATTTTCAGTTCTGATTTGCTGAAAGACACCTTCAAAAAGATGGAAGAGAAGAGTCATGGCAGTCTTTAGCACACTGAGTTTTAGCTTCTTAATTTGCTATAATTTTAAAGAACTTTATAAGATGTTCTTATTGACTAGCTTCTGTACACAATGCAGTCATACTTCAATTTGATTTACTGTGATTTTTTTAAATGCTGCTTTTGATAATTTCTTTAATATAAGCTCTTAAATGAGATCTTTCCATCTTTCTTGTAGGGAAGTTTTAGAGTTTACAGGTCTTCTGTAGAATTGCACAATCACAAATGAATTTTTTAAAAGCCCCACCCTTAAACAGAATCAATACTTATCAGAAGAACATAAAACCTTGCTACTTCCTTATACGTATACTTTTTTACTTTTGGCCTTATAAGAAGATGCCAAACATTTTTCCAGAATGCTCTGACATTACAGTCTGATGTGGTGATGTGAGTCACTAATTGCAACCTCTTGAAGCTTTCTGGAAAAAGTGTCTTGAAAGAACTTATCTGATGTACCCTAGAGGATCATGCAGTCATTGTATCAAAGATTTTCAGTATCTGCATGATACTGCTTGAAAAGAGGACACTCCAGCCTTTAAATATCACTCGCCTTAAACCCTTATTTTTAATCCTATTTTGTAGCTTGTATCTATGTCTTTGTCCTCTATGATCAAAACTTCCATTCTTCTACCTGAAAGTTATTTTGTTTGAATAACCACAAAAAACCAACTCTTTCAATTGCATTCTCTGTGTTTTGCTATGACAAAATTTCTAATTAATGCACTGATTTCCTCTTTTTTGGCCAGGGGCACAAAGACTTGGCCATATTTTACATACCTGCACCCTCTCCATTCATAACACTGAGGGCAATGGGCTGATCCTGCATTACTCTGAGAAGGTAAGATCTGAGCATAGTGTCTCATTTACCCTGAAGAGAAAATTAAGGTCAGTCTCTACAAAGTCAGGTCATTATTATCAGTGTACAAAGTGATATTAATAAAATTTAGAGGAACTTGTTTATGGTAAAATGTTTATTTTTTTGTTTGTTTTTTTTTTCCAGTGAATTGCTGGTTTCCTGACACTAGAAATATATCTCTTTGTTCCCTTTCAAAAACAGATGTTCTGCTTTAATTCTAAATTATCAACTGCTTTATAGAAACTTACACTAGTAGGGTATGCAATCCAAAAGAACTGGGGAGGTTAATAAAGCTCTCCCCCTTTTTCTTCAGTGGAGGATGTGTAATGACAGCATATCTACCCAGTGATCTACTCACCCATGACAAGAAAAGGAAAAGAACAATTTCTAACTGCATGTGTTAGATCTTGAGTCATGCGACTGCTGAGGAACACCCAACTGTAACCTGGGTGGAGTGCATGTCTCTTCTTCCCATTAGAAAATTGAAAGCTTCTGGAGGAAAGCAGGCAGAATGTAGGGCTGGAATTCGGGGGAATGATTCTGATGCACATTCATTTCATCTGACAGAAAACAAATTAGGAAGATTTACTTATTTTCCTCTCCTCTTCCCACAAACTGTTTCTCTAACACATACTGTTAATCAAGTCTGTATCAGCTGTAGCATTTCCCTCACCACATTTCTTCCTTATGAATACTTGATGGCCTCCACCCATCCCACTGGAGCACAATCCTCATGCTCCTGAACACAGACCAAAAACTTCACAGATAGCACTCAAGATTTTCTGGGATTTCTGTTATTTTCTCTTTGCTTTCTACAGGTGTGCTGTTCTCATCTCCACTGCTCCTCTTATAGGCAATGCCAGTGAGCTTTGGAGAGCTGCAAAATACTGCCAGTCAGCTCTCTCAGCCTTTTTCAGGATACTTGGATAAGACAGGAACAAATCTAGAGATGGAGCAAACAAAGGCTACATTGTACAAGCAGAATAGATGTTTTCTACATTATCGTAACAAATATCTTGTACAAAATAAGTGTGAAACCACTAGTGTATTCAGGGTGTGACCATGTTTCTTGTAGGTCACATATAGAAATGAAAATATGCTTTCTGCAACAAAATGCACCATCCAATATTACTCCTTTAATACATGCAGAGGGTTCAGTGCTAAGTGCTGATTCTAAAATTGACTTTGGGATAAATTTTAAAAAATAATTGTCAATGAATCTATTGAAATTACGTCTTTCCTTGATACCATAATGATACCAAAATTCAAAAGGAGCAATGGCAAATAAAGTCAGCAAAGACAATATGCAGTATCCACAGGATTTCAGACTCCCAAGTTCCTCAACTAATAACTGTTTAATAATATGTGCATGATTTTACCAACGCTGTTTGCCAAATTTAGATGTGTTTTCATGTGCCTGGACAAAAATGAAGCTCTGACCTCACCAAAGACTCTGGTAAATTTTAGTCAGCTTGTCAGTGAAATAATTTGGGGTTGTTTTTAATAGCATGAGCAGAACAATGCACTATTCCCTAAATGCATTCTTAAATGTGGCTGGGCTGTCTCAGCTGGAATTTTTCAAAGCAATTACCCCTTAAAGCATTGAAACATATTTGCTGCGCAAAACATGGTGGTAATTTAAAATGCTACCATCCTTCTGCTATAATTATTTTATCTCCAGCCGTGTTGAAGGAACAAAACACGGGATTTCTTGGCTGCTTTGGAGCAAAACCTGGAATTTTATTACAAATTGCCTGTAAACACAAGACTGAGCTGAACTACCTGGTGAGTTCTCCAAACTGAAGCAACAGAAGGAGGCAATGGTGACATCTTCACCTTTTTTCACTGCACTTTACTGTCAGTGCTTTAAATATAGAAGAAAAAAAAACTGCCAAAAGCATTGTTTTGGCAAAGTTACAGATACTGAAAACAGGATTTAAATCAAGAGAGAGTTCTATTTGCACACGGCTTACAGTACTCAAAATCTCCCTTTAACTTGGTGACATCAACGCTTCCAAGGTGGCACTGAATTTTCTGACACTTGCTTTTTAAAATTCAGATGGAAACGTCTCGATTATTTTTTTCCTCCCCAACTTTTTATGGAATTTAACGTGTTATAAAAAAATTATTCCTACTCCGTGAAAAAAATCTAAGTACCCTTCAAGGCAGCTTTTTCCAAGGGTATGAAGTGAGCAAAATATGCCATGAAAAGAGTTCGCTGCTTTGCACGTTATAGATGTAGAGTCACTAAAGAGTGCGGGGAAAGAAACACCGCTGTGTCTGAAAACCGGAGAGCGCCGGGCAGCGCTGTCCAGCCGGGAGCGGCGGCGGGAGGGGAGCGCAGGGGCTGGGCTGGGTCGGGTCGCTCGG
>VXBI01011564.1:202196-287630 GCA_013397375.1 Toxostoma redivivum | reverse complement strand
CCCCTCGGGACGGGCACCTTCCACCGACACGCGTGGCCCCGGGGCTGACGCGGCACCGCTGCGGTGCTGGGTCCCGGTGATGGTTCTGCCCCTCGGCAGGGTTAAGCTGGGTCAGACCTTCCCTGTGCCCGTCCCTGAGGGAAGCGAGGGGGTTGATCATTGCAAGGCAGAGGTGCCGAAGCTTCCCTGCGGCTTCACGAGGCCGGTGGGGATCCCAAAGGACGCAGTGCCCCGTTTCAGGGCCAGCGTTAGGGAAGGGAAGGCAGGCGGGAGAAAACTGCGGACCAAGTGGACAAAGAACACAAGCCGCTAATCAGTCTTAAACTAAGCACGTAAAAAGCGTTGCGGTTGTGGCCAAACAGCCAGTACAGACTGCTAAGGAACATAGTTTACATCTGTCTGCTGGTCGTGACTTTAGCCACGTGGTGCAGGAAAAAA
This sequence comes from Toxostoma redivivum, assembly GCA_013397375.1. Classification (NCBI taxonomy): domain Eukaryota; kingdom Metazoa; phylum Chordata; class Aves; order Passeriformes; family Mimidae; genus Toxostoma; species Toxostoma redivivum. The sequence goes on along the minus strand of VXBI01011564.1, from coordinate 287,192 downwards.
CCCTCGGTGTCGCGTCCATCCCGCATGATACCCTCAGCTGAATACCACGGAGAAGTAATTGGAATGCAATCTCCGCAAGCTTGGGGGGGGTTTCCAGTCCCAAAAAGAGAAGTTATTAAATCCATTCATTATCACACTGGGAAGAGGTATCCGGTAGTGTCTTTTTTAGGCAGCAGACGATCTAGCCTGTCTTAACTGTCATTAAAAACTTGTTGCAGGAATAGAGCCTACAAACAAAATAAGCAGGGTTCCACGAAACTAGCAGCTTAACCTTTTTATTTTTTTTAAGTCACTTCCTGCCCGAGATGACTTTGATGCTGTGAATAGTTTGGCTCCAGTTTGTCTCTCCCTCTCAGAACTTAAGTTTGCAGAATTTTGACAGTAATTTTTCCTCTTTGGTTTTAGTTCCTCTTTATGGATTACATGGCATGTGTGTTTTGCCATCTCTTCCAAACCTGCTTCAATCTTATTCCACATTTGAAATTTGTTGATTTTACTGTTAATCAATTACCCTGCTGCTGTACAACAGTGATGTAAATGTAGTCAGGCTTGATATATTCCATCTGTGTCATTAGAGATAAATAGGTGAGTCCCGGTGCTCCTGGGAGCTATACTAGTGACCTGCTTCACCTATGCAGTCTTCTAATAATTTGTCTTTACTAAATTTACAGTATTTTTTTTCTGGTAAGTTTGTAAAGAATATGAATTTTGGTTAAAGCTGAATGTCTGAAACAGAATGTTTAACTTTTTGCTGAACCTCTTCAGTTCTGTTTTCCCCTGTGAGCTTTCTAAGGAGACTATTACAGTTAATTGTACTTAATGCTTTGCGCAAGCATTGCTTAAAAATGGAGATAATTTGGTTTGAAATATGGCATACAAATGTCTTTGGGAGGTTGAATCAATGGAGCATTACAAATAACTGAGCAGTCCTTGTTTTATTCTCAGAAAGTTCTGGTCCATCTGGGAACACACATAACTGGAAAATGTACTATCTCTGAAAGGAACATTTAATAATTCCCTGTGTCTTCTCTTTCATTTTTAAATACCTCCTGTGGGTATTACAGACTATTCTGGTGTTTGGAAGAAAAATTACTTATGGTTCAATGTAATTATTGAGTAAATTGTGTTTTAATTGTTCATGCTGGAATTTGTGGTTATCAGTGTGTAATATCTTCAGGCAGGGTATGATGCTTTTGAAGTGCTGGTTTATTTTGTTATCAAGTGTATTTATTACAATGAAGTTTCATTTTTTACAGATTAAAAGTCACTATACTTGGGCATTGTCTAGTAGATCACATGCCATAACTCATGTACCTGTAAATCAGGTGTAGCCTTGATCTACTTTGTAATTTATAAAGAGACTAACACATTTGGTAGCGTAACAATTTGCACAAAAGAGGTGACAGTATGAGCAGATGGGCCTATTGGATGTTGTAACAATTTAACTCAATACTGAGCCTCAAGATTTCTTACAGGTAAAGAGATTTACCCAACCCACTAAGATTTTGCTTTTGGGTGTTTCACCTTTCCTGTTAGAAGAAATGTCTTAAAGCAAGAGGCAGAAAGCTTTCCTTCTTTTGCTCTGCCTTAAGCGGTGAAGGGAGAGCTAGGACTTGGGCAACCTGTGGATGGAGGAATCAGCTATTGCATCCCTTTGGCCCTCCGAAATGTGTGAGAAAACCACCAGTCTGGAGTACTGCTGCAAATGAGGGTTGCCTTGTGCAAGAGAGGACCCATCTTTCTTGCAGATCATGGACATCTGACCATAGATAAGATGATCTGGGAACATGGATTTTCTTAAAAACATGCTCTTGTTTCAGAGCTCTTCAGGAATATAGCTGAATTCTGTTTTCCTGTATATCATTAAGATATCAAGGCCCTTATCCTTTCCTGTTTGCAAACTACATGGTTTTGCTTTCTCACAGACCATTTTTAATGTCTTTGGTTGCAGTATATCTTGGTTGTTTTGTTGTAGATCAGTCTGTTCTGATGACTTTGCATATCAGGTGCTGATCTGGGGTGAAAAAGTGAAAACAAGACCTTTTATTTGCCTGCAGCAGTATGGAAGCTTTAGCCTTCCTTTGGAAGGTCTTTAGTGACAATGGTAATGTGCATCCATGCAGATCTTCCAAAGCACTTTTTGGGCTTTAGAGGCAGGACTCTCCTCATCGAGCTGTAGACATGAGCATTTGAGTCACCCAAGGTTCTGAGTCACCTTTACAGTCTCTTACACAAAGAGACAGATACTGCTAAACCTTGCTTTGGTGGCCCAGTTTGACAGCAGCCATGAATCATGCTCAATACAATTGTTTCCCTTTCCCTTCGTTGTCTAAAAAGAGCTTCGGACAACAACGTCAGATGCAGATATCATAGAAATGCTACCATACATATTTCCATGATTAGGAATGATTCATGACTTTTGGAGAAACAGGCATTTGGGGCATTTCCTTACTGTCCAACCTATTGATCCACAGCTACCCTAGATATTACCTGTAGAGCTGCCAGTGTAGAAGATGTATGTTGTACTGTGAAAGAAAGAAACTGGGTACTATGTTCTTCTCAAGTTTCTGTAGGAGTCTTTTGAGCATCTACAGCAGCACATATGAGGTTGTGATCTTCACACCCCTCAATTTCAATTTATTGTACTGGTTCTGGGTTTGAGTGAAAAGGAAGCACAGATGATTGATCTGACTTAAAATTTTGCTGTGGGAATTCACAAACTAGTTTGGTAATGATAGTTCAAAAAGTTTAGGCCTGTCATTATTTTCAAAGACTTTCTTCCAATAGAGTGACCTTTTAGATTTGTGTCTGGCTAATTGCTCTCATATTTTTTTGTTGCCAGGAGCTATGTCAGCCTGCACACAGCTCTGTTTCTTGTTGTTCAACATTGATTTAGCATGCTGTGAATTTAGGCTCAAATAAATAAGGGACACAGTCACTAGATGTATTAGGAATATTCTGGGGAGTAGATGCATTATGAATCCTAGAATAACAACATTCAGTGTATATACAAAACAAATTTTTCTCTCATTTAGAAATGCAAACAAAACCACATCTGATAGAAGTTTTGCACTGGATACATCTCAGTGCATTTTTACTTTCACTCTGTATTTGCTTGTAATCTAAAGGATGTAAAAGTGTGGAATGTGCCATCATGTTTTAAAGGATAAAACTCTCTGTGTCTGCTATCAGTAATGAGCAGACCCTGCATGGTTGATGTCACTACCAACGGAAAGTCCTCAGTTGTCCTCAGACGATCCAACTGATAAAGTAAACATTTCAGTGAAAATCTTATTGTTGTATCTACACCTCTCAGGGAGAGTGGGGATGGAAGGAGAGCAAATCTGCCTTTAGCTGCATTGCTGTTTCATCAAGCATAGAGAGAATCACTAGGAGCCAAAATCAATCATACAGGCACTCACTGGATGCTTTTGATGATAAAAATTGCAAATTACCTCCAGTTTTAGGCAAAATGATGTGTCTGCCTCGAAGGCAACTCACCAGGAGAGTCAGGAAGCTTCAGCAGAATTTAAACTGTTGGCATCACCTCCGTGTTGGCAGCAATGAAAATGTGGTCCTTGATGGCCTTTAGTTGATCCATTTTGGTACTCTCACTGCATCTTCAGGTAACCCAGACTGCAGGCATGTGATTACTTTATTTCTGCAATAGATCAAGATTTCGAGGTACTTTTTGAAGATTTTTCTAGTATTTTCTAGCAGTACTGGAAGGCCCCATTCCCTCACTTGCTATGGGGATTTCACTGAAGGACAGAAATAAGAAGGATTACCAGCCAAAAGATACTTTGAAAGGTGATGTGGTTTTTCTGTCTGATTGCAAATTAGAAAGAAGAAGAAGAAGAAAAAAAAAACACCAAAAAAACCAAACCCAAAAAACCCCACCAAAAACCCAATATGCATTACTATTCTGTCTGCTTTTTTGATGAAATTGTATATTTGAAATATTTGCTGTACATGTATCTGCTTTGATGACATAAGTATCTGAAATAGCCTTGACCAAGCAAGAGTACATGCCAAAAACACAAATGGAGATAACATTGCCAAACACTTGTAGTTACAGCTTAGTTATGTACTTTAGTGACCATATCCTCATGACTGAGGGGAAGGTGACAGACCTAATGTTTGAGAGAGCATATACAAATGAGCCAGTGGTTTTGGATGCCAGTTCTAGGAAGGAATTAATCATAAACTTAACTTCAGTTTTGTCCCATGGGGGCCATGTTCTTTCATGAAATCCAGCAAAGCCTTTCTTATCTGTCACTAGATTGGCCTCTTTTGTCTCCCCTGTGTCATGATGGAGTTGTGACCAGGTCAGCATTGTTCCATCCCTCTTCCACTTCTAAGAGAAAAAAGAGAGGGAGCCAGTGACATTTCCTTCTCATGGAAAACTTTAGAGAAATGGAAGAATGGAAATGTCACAAGGTTCTTCTCCTTTTGGTGCATTTTCTTCTCATAACTGTTTTTTTGTTCAGTTAAGGGCTCTCTGGGTTGTGACAAATCAACCACTGCCCTACCAATACAATGTCCTGTCTGTGGTGCCTCCAGGCTTCCCCTTTCCTTACAGATCTTTATCTAAAACCTACTACTTAAAGCTGCATGTAATCACTGCATTGTGTAGACTGAAAGATGCAAATTTGCTAGGTGGAAAGTTAACAGTGGGCCTTGGAATTGTACCTGGCACTTCAGTCAGTAGTAAAACTGGTATTTAAAAAAAAAATTTCATTTAATTTTTCTACTACTCACTGTGTTACTGAGCACAGTACTTTGGTGAAATATCTGTAAATTCATATTAAAGGATTACTTGCTTTATTTGATTTGAATATATGAACTATGTACAAAGCAAACATATGGATTCAATAATTTTTTATGGATTCATCCTTTTTCTTCACTCTTACTGTTAGAGCATTTTTATTGTTAGTGTCTTTTCCTTTTTCAGTATTTCTTTCCCATACCATGTGTGCCATCCCTTAAGCATTTCTGGCAGTTATAAGAACATGTGATTATAAGAAAGAAGATGATGATTTAGAGCTTTTGCCAACAATAGGTCATAGGAATAAGTTGTTTGTATGGGGGGACAGTTGTGTCATGAACCCTTGTAGCATGTCTTGTGCTTTCGTAGTGGCTCACTGTGGGAGGAAGCGAGTGTTGGAAAAGCTGAGCCATTGACTATCCAGCATAGCAGTTCCTCCACTCAGATTTGGTACAGTGACTGTTCTTTCCATTTTTCCTCTTCCTAAGTTTATGCTATTATTTTCACTGTTTCACACTTTTAACATCTCTTGGTTCTATAGGTAATTGAGAAGGGGAAGGATTTTCCCCTCTTTTTACGCTCCTGTGGGCTTCCTTCTCTACTGTTTCCTACTTGTTAGACAATCTATTAATGTGGGATCAGCCTACTTCATGGACTGTGAAGCTTATTGTATTTTGCTGGCCATTGTTTCAAGTACAAGACAGTCTCTCGTTGTCATCTAAGTTCTGGACAGCAGTGTTGGGTAACAGGAAAAAAAACCAGGAAGGAAAACATTGCACCAACGTCAACAAGCTGCAGATTATGGGAAGGAATGTGGAAACTATAAATTTCTGCTACTCTGGGTTACATGACTCTTTTGCTATTCTGCACTGCCATCATGGCAGGGAATGGGGGAAACCTAAATCTGAGGTTCTGATACTGAGTTCTGATAACTTGTATGTCTGCAGTTGTTTGTACTTGAGTAGAGCTGAAGTAGACATGTTACCAACTGAAAATGGATTAGCCTGGGTAAGCTGGTGGTTCATGAGCTCAGGGGGCACACTTTCAACAAGCTTTCTGCCTTTTCCAGGAGAAGATATGTTGGCGGAATGGAAATATTGTTCCTGTGTGCCGTTAACCTGGCACAGAACAGGGAATTGTGTCTTTTACCAATCTGTGTGAAGGCATAGGGCTGGAAATATGTCTACTGCTACCATTTTATTATGTTCAGTTTGTGCTGCCTGTATGGCTCATGACGAGAAAGTCCGCAGACTGGACAATTCTGCAGTAAATAATTCTGTGACAAAAGAAAAAGAAGATGACTGAAACTGTAGCTGGATTTCTATAATGTTCTTGGACCCACAAGCCAGACTGAAGCACATTGACTGATGTGAGGATACTGTATAAAAATGAACAGAAGTGGAACTGTTTTGATTTCCATAGAAACAATCCCCTTTGGGAGCTGACAGGAAGGTACAAAGTGCAGTTCTAGTACACAGAAATTGCTCCCACGCTTTCTCCTCCTTGCATATGTGCTTCACACTGGGTCGGTTTTTTCCCCCCACCTTTCATAAGGTGCTTTTAACTCAAAGTTCCCCAGCTGCTCAAGTATATTTGGAATACATTTCTGGAGCCCGGGATCCAGACTGTGTCTGTGCCTCAGAGTTATTGTGGAGAGGATCTTAATGAGAAGCCTCACCCCAGCCTACACACCTTTACTTTAGTCATAGGTTAAATGTTCTTCCTATCCTCTTTCAGAACAAGAGCCCTTTGCTAACCCCCTCCTCTGGCCTTGAGTAACTTCTTCCTGACATACTGTGACTAAGCTTCTAGGTAGTCCCTTGTTCCTTTCAGCTTACCTTAAATGAGCCTCAGTGGCCATTCAGTAATCTTGCCATTCTGCCTCACCCTAAGAACAGGACCCACAGCTGCTTCTCTAGACACCACGCTCAGCAAGGGTGTTAAAGAAAAAAGTATGTTTGGGTCAGTTCATGGGGGGAGAGGGGAAGGCTGGGGATGGTGGTGGATCCAGAAGTCACAGAGGTGATGGATGCTGAGGCAGCACCATCTGGAGGATGGCCTCACACTCAATCTCCTGTGGTGCTTTGCAAACATAGGAGATGTCTGTCTGTCTCTCCTCACCCTCCTCACCCTCTCTGTCACTCTCTGAAAATGAAGTACTCAAATATCACTGAAAAAGATGGTGGTGTACTTGTGCATAGGAATTCCTGCAGTGTTTAAATTATTATTATCATCTTGGCAAAACAAGTGTGAAATACAACTGCTATTACCATTTAAGTGAAACAGTGTAGTTTTCAGGTCTACGAAATCCGGGACTTTTGGGCTAATAAAGACTTTTTCCAAAATCAGTCCTCACTGCAGATTTGCTCCTGTAAAACTTATGACATAACTGTGTATTTCCAAAATGGCAAAAAAGGGAACAAGCTTGCAACAGGTTTAATTATATAAATGGCATAGTTAAAATTTATGTGAAACATGAGTAGGATCTGTGAGTTTGGGATGCTTTTATCTAACAATGTTTGTATTTACCTCTGGGTAGGTGATTCTGGAATTAGTAGAATATGAACTGTAGTACCCCATGTTAACATTAGAGTAGGATTCTCTCTTGATTGTATTTATCTGCCATTTTAATTTTAATCCAAAGCCAGATGTCATTAATTTTTTAACCAATAAGGATACTTTGCCATTGTACAGTCCTCCTGAAGCTACTAGTGTTTTAGTGTGTCACTTTTATTCCCTCATGAATGAAGTTATAACATGTCACAGCATCCCTGAGATAAATATGCAGTGTAACTTTAGCTGCAGATAAGCCTACAGTTACTGACACACCAAATTTCCCAGAAGAATAGTGAATATTAGTAAAAAAACTGCTTTCAGAGTTATCAGTGTGTGCAAGCTTTCTATTGGAAAATACAGTGCTTATCAATGTTAGGTAAGTACAGTGCTGGAAGCAATCTAATTGCTTTTGATCCATTCTTTTCAAAATATGAGCTGGTGTTAAAGCAGAAGAGAGTTACAGAGCCATATCATGTATGTAGGAAAGAGGCAAGTCAACATGCTAATTGCCAAATCTAATTGGGATTTTGAAACCTTGGGGTCAGCTACTGTTTCTGTTGTATCACTCTAAAACTTCAATTCTTGGTATCTACTAGACTTAGTGACAAATTGGATTATGTTCCTCTAGACTGAAGTCTGCAGAGACAGACGTTCTCTTGTACTTTACTTCATAGAAGTGGGCCTAAATATCTGTTAAGAACGTTTTACTAGATGTGGTGAAATAGCTGGTTAAGGAACTTCCATCCTGCCTCACTTGTGAGACATGTAGTATGACGTTTCTCTTGACATCTAACTGTAAAACCACTGTAAGGAACCTTGTTAGATCTATTTCAGACCTGCAGTCAGACTGGCCAGAAGGTTATCCCTACAGTGGCTAGCATCATTTGCTTCTGAAGGAGGCAAGAAATCTTGTGCTGGAAGGTATGGTGTAACATTTCATGTCTATCATGAAAGCTTTACTCTCCAGATTGGTCGAGGCTTTATTTTAGGACTTAAAACATGAGGTTCATCATCCTTGCCTGAAGTTCTCTGCAATTCTGGCATGTCTAGCTACAACTGCATGTAGAGAAAACCAACTCCTCAGCTTGCTTACTCACCAGTTTTGGAGATAAGCTTCACAGTTACACCATGCATGTTTCCCTGGAACAGTTATTTAGACTTTCATTTACTATCCCATGGATTTTGTGTTGTAAGTCAGGGTGAAATGGTGCCTCAGTAACTTTCCCCTGGGTTATGGTGCATATTTTTAGTCACACTAGTTTCACATCTGTTTTCTGTGACAGTCAGTTACCCTCTTTCCAGCTTTTCACTTTATGGTGGGACTCTTGTCACTTTCATCATCCTTCCCTAGTTTTCTTCCTTTTTCTGTCTTTGCTATGGGATGATCTACTTTGCATAGTCTGTAGTACACAAGGGTGAATCTCTGATCTGAACAATTTACTCATCAGGTTACTGCTGTGTCTGTCTAAAATACTGATGATTTCTTCATTCCACTCCAGAAAGCATTTAAGCATTAAGCAATAGCAGGAAGTTGCAGTGCTGTTAGTGGTCAACTGGGTAGTCAAACAGTGTTCATATCGGTAGTCCTGATACTCTGACACTTACACACTGTAGTGCAGAGACAAGGATCTCAGTGTGTACTTTTGATGTTTCTGTGTGACTTGTCAAAATATACTTCATGTATTTTTATCTCTGCTATTTACGTCTGTAGCAGTATAAGAATAGCAACAATACTTTGAATGTAATGAATGTGTCTGTAACTGTTCACCAGATCACTGAGGGGGCTGGTTCCTAATACTGTTCATAGCATGAATCCTCTGTAAGTCTTTATCTTCTGACATCATGCTGTTCCTCATTCCTTTTTTGTAGCCCTTTGGCTGGTTAAACTGCATCAACACTACTGAGACTGAGTTGCAGAGATGATAATAGTGTTGGTGTTTCCTGTTCAGTGTTTCACAAGGGCTTTGAGCTTGTTTTCTAACTTCTCCAGTGCAAAAACTTTTTTACCATGTGACTTAGACCACTCTTCCTGTGAACAGGGACTAGCTATGAATATTTCTCAGAACTATCCGATACTAAAATGCTAACAGTTCAAACTCTGCTTGGTATAGTACCATATCTGGGGGGTTTTTATGTACACTGTATGGTCACTTTTTCGGCTTTCATTATATTTTTAAGTTTGTTTGTTTGTTTTTGTTTTTTTAAGCAGGGTGAACTTTTTTGGGGGAGCAGTGTGAATTTCGCACCACTGTTTTACTCTGCGTTTGTTAGCTTCCTGCCAAGTGTTAAAGATTCTATCAAGCAATTCAATGTCCTATGTAAATTGGGAAGGGAAAAAAATTAAAAGATCCAGTGGTTCTAGAGGACTTCTTGTAAATGGTGGGGTGAATTAATGAGTCAATATTTATGTATTACATAAAACTCTGAGGGCTTAATATACATACACTAAAAGTGAGACTCGTGGTTAGAATAGGAAGCTGAAGAGAAAATGTCACAATATCTTACATATACAGTATGAGAAAGGTAGGAGTATTATATAATTTTTTTTTTTTAAAGTTTTTATGAGAGCTCAGTGAAGATTTGAGAATGTGAAAATGGGGGAAATAAAAAACAGAGTATTTTAACTGTGCTACTTCAAAACTGTGCTACCTTGTGGTCCACAAGGCATCAGTTTGAAAATCAATCACTTTAAAGATAAATCACTTTAAAAATATGTTACATTTTACATATATGGCTTCTCACAAGGCACTTCTCAACTTGTTTATTTGTGACAACCACAATTTCCTCATTTTATTTCAATTCTGTTTTTTTTTTTCTCTGCTTAAAATCTTATGCATAGTCTGGGAAACTTATTGTTCAAGTATTGTTCTGTTTGGTTTGGGTTTTTCCTTTTTGGTTTATCACAGTCAGTAGTGAATTTAAGAGTTCCTAGTATTAGTACAAAATAGAGAAAAACCTGATGGAAAAGTTACAGTAGAGTAGGATTGGATGTGAAACTCAGTATTCTTCTGGTCACTTCAGTAAATATTTTCCTTTGTTTCATTAATAATAGCTCACACACCTACACATTTCACCTTTAATTTCTGGTTTAATAAGTTCAAGGCTATTCATAAAATTCAGAAAAATTTGCTGATCCAAAATGCAGCAACATCCAATAGGATAATTTCCAAATCTGCAAGTTTTTAAATCTGTTTATTTCTATTGTGGCAATCAAATAAAAGAAATGGATATAAGTGGAGAGAAGTCAAAGAGGAGAAGAGTGAATGGACAGTCTTGTAATTCCATGTTATGGGGACTCATGTTACTATCTAGGTTTTTCTAGCTCTCGGCAAGATCTTTGGTGAATATGTAGAGCTCTTTTACCAGTGTAAGAGATCATTCAGTGTGTTTTAATGTTAAAAAATTTCCAGCATATTTGTTGATTATGATAATAATTCTGTCTTTCTAAACCAAATGAATAAAAATTCAAGAGCAAGTAAAATACCAATAGAAGCAGTGGCTTGGTGGCTTTACAGCATAACATTTTTTGTTGTTGTTAATTACTGAGGAGGATCCTTAAGTTTGAAATTTTTTTTCCTTTTTAGACAGTTTTAATATTCCTTGTAGTAAGAAGTTGCAACTGGTTGCAACTTGGGTAATTTTTTTGCCATTTTTATATTTCTGTTCTATAAAAATCTAGTAAAGGAGGATTTCAATTCGTCATAAGAACTTGTATAAAGATCTTTTCCTGAAAGTTGATATAGCTAGTCCTTAAAAAAATTACCAAAAGCATACAAATGACAGGAACTGATAAGATTTCCTTAGAAGATATTTTGATCTCCTAAATCAGAAAACAGGAAAACATAAAATTATTCAGTATTATTTAAACACTGATGAGATACTTGTCAGTGTGAACTGCTGCTCCATTTTTTTGTATCTTCACTCTGCCTGATCAAATAAGTGGCATTTTATCTAGCCTTTCTATGAAAATTGATTCTCTAAGTGCCAGGTGTGTAGGAAGCTACACAGCTGTTGATCCAAATAAATGAATTAAGATTCAGTCATCATATACCACCCAGCATACAGCTGAGTCTGCAGAAACAGAATGTTGTGTACAAGGCTCTGTATGAGAAGTGTGATGCAGAGTGAGTGAGTGAGCCATCCGGTGTGGGTTTGTCAGCTGGGAAGGAAGCAGATAACTTAAACTCCCCACTCAGTCCTGTGTGATGTCTGTTCCCTGTTCCTTGGGCAGAGCAGAGCAATCTCCAGGGCTGGGCTACAGTTGCCCTCAGTTCTATCAACCATATCCTATTAAAATGTCTTTAAGACTATCCAGTTCCTAAATCTTTAAGTCTTTGATTTCTGGGATCTGAGAGAAATATGAAAGTTGAAAATTCAGTTCTTGGTTGCCTGTGCCTTGTTTAGTTACATGACAATTCCCAAACAACAGATACTGACTTTAGGGTTCAGTGGCCTTTATAATTTATCCAACATGACTCAAGAGGCTCTATTAAAGGAAAAGCATTAAGACTGAAGAACGGGAAACTTGCTGGTTTTCTTTTCTTACCAGTCTTTATAGTCATTAGAGTTGTTCCTTTCCTCAGCTGGTTGCTTTCTTGCATCACCCTGGTCCTCATCCTGTGATGTGATGTGATGTGATGTGATTGGTTGCCTTTGGCTGGCTACCAGCTGCTTCCCAAAGTGCTCTATCACTTCCCCTCCTCAGCAGAACAGGGAGAGAAATTACAGTGGAAAGCTCGTGGATTGAGGTAAGGACAGGGAGATCACTTGCCAACTACCATTGAGCAAAGCATGCTCAACAAAGGGAAATTAAATTAATATATTGCCAGTTAATAAGATGGTAGGATAATGCAAAATAATAAGAAAAAAAAGATCTTCACTCCCAACTCTTCTACCTCTTCTCACTCAAGCGGCACAGGGGGAAGGAGAGTGGGGTTTGCAGTCAGTTCATAATGCTTTGTCTCTGCTGCTCCTTCCTCCTCACACTGCTCCAGCATGGGGACCCTCCCAAGGGAGACAGTTCTTCATTAACTTCTTCAGCTTGGTACCTTCCCCCAGACTGCAGTTCTTCAACAGCTGTTCCAGCCTGGATCCTCCCCACAAGGTAGAGTCTTAGAGGAACAGCCTGCTCTGGTGTGGGTCCTTCCTGGGGTTGCAGGTCCTACCAGAAAACCTGTGCTACGTGGGCTTCTCTCCACAAGCTGCAGTTCCCACCAGAGAACTGTGCTCCAGTGTGGTACCCCATGGCCCTCATCTTCATTCAGGGCATGTCCACCTGCTGTGGACATTCCTCCACAGCTGCAGTATGGATATCTGCTCTGGCATGGTCCTTCATGGGCTGCTGGGGAACAACCTGCTTCACCATGGGCTTCACCATGGCCTGCAGGGGAATCTCTGTCCTGGCATTGGGAACATCTCTCCCTCCTTCAATACTGACCTTGGAGTCTGCAGGGTTATATCACTTGTAATTTTCCCACTGCTCTCTTACTGCTCTGTGCAGCATTTTTTACCCTTTCCTACGTGTGTTGTCACAGAGGTGCCACCAGCACCTCCAATGCTGTCTCAGCTTTGGCCAGCACCAAGTCCATCTTGGAGCCAGCTTGAACTCCCATCCCTCTCTGACATGGGGAGAGCTTCCTGCTCACAGAAGTCACCTCTGCAGCCATGCCCCCCTCTTCCCACACCTTGTCACAAAATCCAGTACAGGTGCACACAAACCCAGAGAACTGATAGGACTATTTACATGTTCAAAGTTTGGTCCTAGTTTGAACCCTGGTTTTATGTGTTCAGTTACCACAGTTCTCAATCCTTTGCAGCCTTGAGCCTCTTCATAAAGTGAAGTTTCTAGTTCTTGTCTCTGATTGCATTCCATGGCAGATACCCTTTTACACTGCTTCTTTCCCTGCAAAGAAGATTTATGAGGAAGAGGATCATTACAGAAGCTGTCTTCCCCATAGCTCAGCACCACTGGTATGCAATCCTGTCCTCACACTTCCCTCTTGCAACAAGTACTGCCATCAACTGTCATGCAGCATGTACCCATTTTACTTACCTATTTTACTTGTCTCAGTGTGCTTCCTCAGATCTCTTGAGGTTAGGTAAGACTGGAGTTCTCTCAGAGCAGTAATAATTGAAACAAAAACAGAAATATTGAGCCAAAAATTGGTCATGTAGCTAAACATAACCTGGTTTTGCACTAGATAACACCCAATAAACTCCTGTACTAATAGTTATCTAAGATAAAGAAAGAAGGCTTTCAAGATAAAATATTCAGGAATTTCTCAGCATCAAGCTTTGTTTCCCTCTCTATCTCTCACAGGCTACATTTTTTAATGTTTAAGATACAACCATGGTTTATTAGCTGGTGACTTCATCTGAAATGTAAATGATAAAAGGATGTTGTTGGAACTTCAGATGAGTGTAAATCTGAAGTGTTGTTTCAGCATATACAGGATAAGGGTTCTGAACTGTTAGTAGTTACTTCTAAGGTATAGATTCAGGTTTTTGTGCACTATGAGCAATTGTTTTAAAGTTATTTGTGAACACAATATACAAGACCATTGTGTATCTTCTGGTTTCGACCATTACTGGCTTTGAAATGAACTGAAATTAACTTCTTGTTTGTGTTTTTTTTTATTTCAGATGGAGCAGACCTGTGATGATATAGATGAAATGTTCAGCAATTTACTTGGGGAGATGGACATGCTGACTCAGGTAAATAATTATTTTTTTCCATCAAGATTTAGAAAATAGCTATTATGTATTAGAGAAAAGAGGGAATTTTTCTACATTTTTCACACACTTCAACTCTGAATACATACAGTTACATTACTGCATTTACATGTGGTAAACCTTCAGCTAAATTTCTCTGCTTGACAGTTATAACAAGTGGCCCAAAGTATAAGGTAATATCAGTACAGGGTAGGTTGTTAAAGGGACCTAACTGCTTATGAAAGACATTTTCTGAAAAAAAAAACCCAGCCCAGCAATTTAAATTACTCTGGACTTCGTCCAAAGAAATTAAAGGATTCTGTGAAAACAGGAAGAGTTTGAGTCTGAATATTCAGGTATGAGTGCTTAGCATACATGGGTAAATGGGATGTAGCCTGAGTGTCAAATGTGAACTTTGGAAATGAAAGCAACATTTTCAATATATGTTTAAAGGATTCTTTAAATATGACAAAATATTAAACTGCAGTGAGGGTGGCATTCAAGAATTCATGGAGATATTATTCCCAATGCAGAATACACTCTTGAGAGTATAAAACAACTTGAGCCTTTTTCTATAGCTCTAATCATGAAATACTTCTTGCAAAAGCTGATGGAAGGAGAATTTTTATTTCTAGAAAAAAAATCTACAAAGCGAATAAGCTTGTTGTATTTTAATAAATGCATGATTAAAAACAATTAAGTTGTCATGTTGAATGTGTGAGTTTGGTTACAGCCTCTGTTTTGAGGGGGTCTTTCTTCTTGGTGAATCTCAGTGCTTGACAAATTAAATACCAATAATTGTGCAGCAAAGAATAGAAATTGTGTTTAAACTGGGTGAAAGCCAAGATTTCTGTCATTAGCTGCCAAATTACAATACCTTGTCCCTTAGTAGCCTTTCTGCTGTTCAGGGCTTTTTGTAAATGTGCGTATTTATTTTATGTATTTATATATATATATAGAGAGAGAGATTTATGGTAATCTCATTTCATTATTATGTCTTCAAAAGAACAAAAGACTGTTTGTGATAAAATTTATCTTCTCAGACTGTACACAGCAGTGTTACAAGTGCAGGTGGCGCAAAGAGTGTGAGTCTCTTGTCTCTGTGCTCCCTGGTGCAGTACTGGGTGGGACAGAGTGTTCCTGAGACTGAGACAGGCTTCTCCTCCTCTAAAGTTCTGGCATCACCTCTCACATCAGCATTGTACAGGAAAAGGAGGCAGGGGTGTCTGAAAGCCTGACGACTTTCATTTAACTGAACTGGATCTGTTAATTCCCTCAGACTCTTAACCTTCTAAACAAGACAGTAGATAGATTTTTCACACTTTTTCACTAGCCTGTCTGTTCCTAAAGTAATTGTAAATTATAGAAGCGCACAGAGGTACCTCAATGTGACATAACAGGGCTGAAAACCAAATGCAAATTCAGCATTTGCCTTTTCTGCCACAAACTAGCAATCTCTATTTACACAGATTTGCAGTTTATATTGCAACGGCATGGGGTTGTGTTGGTTGTATTTGTGTTTGGGTTTTTTCAAACAATAGGGGAAAGCAACAGCTAGGTTTCATTTATATTGGTAAATAAAGCACTCTGGAAAGAAAATGGCACTGGGGCTCAAATGTGTACACAGCTATACTCTTTCCACACCCCCCTTCATTAAACCCAAGAAAGCTAAAAATCAGTCTGGCTTTGCCCACTGTCTTGATTAGAAACAGTCCAATTCTCTGCTGCTCCCACACCAAGCCCAGGTGTTTCCTGACAGGAGTTGCTGCCATCAACATTGGATTGAGAAGCATGCAAAGCCCTTGCCATGATTGTGAGACAGTGCTTGAACGCTTTTCCTGGCCCTCGTTAGTTTACCAGTCCAACATAATCTCAGAAACCAGTGTGTGTCATTCTGTTCTTGAAGAAGAATTTCTTTCATTAGATAAATTCAGATAATTGATTTTCAAAGTAATAGTAATTATCAGATACCTGTTTTTTCTTCTATCTTAACAGAGTTTAGGAGTAGAGACTGTACCACCTCCATGCCCCAAAGTGTCCAATGATGAATTCAGCTTTACGGTTGGTTTTAAAGACTTAAATGGTAAGTAGTCAAATGGACTCTTTCATGCCTTTTATGCTTGCTTAAAATACTTCACAGCAAGAAATGAGAAGAAAATCTTTACATACCCTTGATCAAAAACGCCAAACCAAACAAAAGAACCCTGTTTTGCAGGAGGGAGAGGTATATTTTTATGTCTCAATATAGGAAATTTCAAAGGGAACAATATTTGGGGCATTACTCAGTTTAAATAGAAGTCAAACTTTTAAAAATGTCTGAGTGCAGAGGAAAACAAAAACGAGAAGTCTCCCAAATAACTTTCTAAAATGTAACCTTTTTAATGAAAAGATTTAACTTGATGGAAGACAAAGTCCCTCAGTGTGATGTCAGAGCTGCTTAAGTCCAGCTTCAGCTGCTTCCACTTTTCAGTGCTTTTTCTCATTTTGATTTGCACTGTCACATTTGCATGCACAGCTGCTTACGGAGATTGTATGGCAAAACAAATAAGGGGATTTATCTGAGTTTGAAGTAAGAACCCTTCCTTTGATTTTGTTTGTGATTGGTTTTTTTGTTTGGCTGTTTGTTTTGGTTTTGTTCGGTTTTTTGGTTTTGGGTTTTTTTGACTGAGAGCTGGTTGTTTGCATTAACCTGAGTTGGTGTTAACCTCTGGTTTTGTCCCAGGATCAGTTCCCTGTTGGGCTTCCTAAAGACTATCAGTAAAGTGGGTAAGCTATGTTAATAGAGAGGATCATAAGCCATATTTCCCACTGTAAAGAAAACCTTATTAAATACTATATTAACATAACAGGGAGAGCAGAGTAAACTGAGATGGCCTAGTGCCATGTTCACACTTAGTCTCATGAATGACTATTTTTTATTGGACTATATTAGCAATTTTGAGTATCTAATTCAGTGCTCTCTATCCCTCTCAAAATCTCACTTGAAAGTTTTCCCAGTTAGTGATTTATTTATTTCTTAACTGGACTCTTCTTTCTTAACTGATTCTGTTCAGTCTTACAGAACCCTTCTCTTCTAGGACGCTAAATGATCCTACAGGGTTTTGCTCCACAGTATCTGTTTACACCATGGCTAGTTCAAACAACCGCAAATTACATGTGAAGTTCTGGTATAGGATTTTATCTTACACTCTGTCAGAGTAGAAAACAGAAAGAAAAAGTTACAATGTTTCTATCTGGTTTATAAGACACCTTTAAAAGAGACTTCTTGTTTGTTCCTTGCTTAAATGATCCTCAAAAGCGTGTCTGATGTACCACCCATGTGGTATGTCACAGATCACACAATTACTGATGTGCTACAGATGATACCATGCAGTTTCTTGTGTCTTAATATTCTTTGATTCTGCTTCATTTTAATTTTAGAGTTGTAGAATAGTAATAATGTATGGAGGTATTCTTGATCTAGGCCTCAGTTGCGTGGTTTGTTGTGTGCTGTTCCAGAACTTGTTAAGCATTTATGTGTGTGCTTACAGCCTAATGGGAGCTCATGCAATTTCTTACATTCATGTCACTAAGCATGTACCCAGTAACCTTGCTGGATCAGGGCCATGTTTTGTAACATCATAAGGGCCTGAGATCATATGACTGGAAGTAAAGCTTCCTGTCCTGTTTAGTTTGTATTTGTAGAGTTCCTTGTACTCTGAACTTCAGTATGATCAGATTAATGGCTGTTCCAAAAGCACGTTTGTTTCTTGAACCCATGTGAGATGTTGTTTCCTTTCCCATAACCCAGTAACCATGCCTTCTGCAATTTAATCTCTGCTGAACTGGAAACAGTGCTTTGCGTTGCACTCACTTTCTGACACATTGCGTGGTTTTATTTACAGAATCGCTAAATGCCCTGGAGGACAAAGACCTGGATGCTTTAATGGCTGATCTTGTAGCAGACCTTAATGATGTTGAACAGAAAACTTTACAAGCCCAGAAAACTTCTTCTTGCAGTCAGCAAAGTACAGTTACTCAGCCTTCAACAGGCTTGAATAGTGACGTTTATTCTAAAGTAAGTCCCTATGTTACCATTACTGGACAGTTTGGGGATGATTTGCCCCCTCCACCTCCAGACCCTGAAGCACAACTTCCACCACCACCACCACCACCTCCTCCTGAGCCACTTACTCAGGTAAGTTTGGGTGGAACCTTTTTCTGAGAATTCACTAGTTCTTGTCAGTTTGCAAGTGGTGTTTGGCACTGGATACGTCTTGGGAAGGTTCTGCAATGATGAAACGTGCATGAGCTCTGGAGTGAAATTTCTACGTTGTGGCCTCAGCAGTTTCTGTTCTTCCTTGACCTATTGCCTATTCCTTCATCTTTCTAATCATCATTTTGATAGACCAATATGGGCATAATCATTGCAAATAGTTTATTGTAGCAGAAAATTTATCACTGAATTTTTTTAAGAAGCACTCATCAGTTAATATCTTTTTATAGAGAGCTTGGTTTTGCCATCAGTGCAAAGCATGGCCAATGATCTCCACTTTGTGAAGATGCCACTATGTGTGTTCATTGCAGTCTGTGCTATTTGTACTGCTCCATCCCTGGCCCAAGTGATTTCTTGCAATGGGGAAAGCTGTAAAGTTATGTAAAACTCAACATTTGCTAGGTGACCAGGTGCAGAGACAAGCACAAGAAGTGCCTCTTCTAGTCCTAACATGCTCTTCAAGGTCTTGCCTTTGAAAGGAAGTAATGAAGACTGTCTGCAATAGGGGACAAATGCTCTTAGGAGGTGCCAAAGTTATCAGTAGGTAACTATTTATAATTATTTATGAACTACTGACTTACCTGCATTAAAATTTCAGACTTTGCACAACCTCCTCCATGTTTGTGTTTCTTGCAGAGCTGTTTTAACAGCTGAAATAAAATGTGATATTTGTATTATTTTTTGATGTGAGGTTGTGGAGAGGTAGATAATGTGAGAATTCTCTGTCACAGTCCTGTGAAGATAAGGCATTAAAAAAGTGATGCAGCCCCCCAAAAAATGAATCTTAAATAATGAAATGCACAGATATTTCTCTTTTAGTATTCATGTTCACAGTAACTGTGATTGAGAGAAGATGTTTACATTTAGGGAATGGAAATATTTTAGGGAACATGAAAAGTATCAGTCAGTTTTGCTTAAAACTGTGGTCAATTCATTGCTGTTTAAAAGCCCACACAAACTGAATATGACTCATTTCAGCATCACTGCTGCCCCTGTGTTTGGAATCACACAGCAGACATATTCAGCAAAAGGAACAGCAAATTGGATAGGAAAATTGAATGTGTCTGATGACATAAAAAGTGATTCACTGGATAAAGCTTCATTTGATGCATAGGACCTTTCAACACTGTTTGAAGAATGAAACTCATAAACATATGAAGCTTTGCCATTTTTCTGCATCTCAAAAGTCACTTCTCCCTCAGTAGAACTGTTCCTCTGAGACTGAGCTCTAATGATATTCCCTGGTCTCTTTCCAAATTCAAGGAGTGTCAGAGAAGGATAGGAACAGGTTGTAGAAGCATTTCTAAGGAATATAGTGACAATACTTTATTTCCTCATTGAGACATTGGTTTGGATTTTTCCTGCATTCTTTGCCTCATTTCATGATACAGTGGCATACCCACTGTGGTTACTATCCACATTAATGTCCATAGGGGATTACTGTCCACAGGGCTATCACACAGGTTGCAGTGTGAATGATGGAGGTAATAACCATTAAAAATTAATATGGAAAGAACCCATTTCAAATTAATATTCATTGTCTTGATTAG
Source organism: Toxostoma redivivum (assembly GCA_013397375.1). Classification (NCBI taxonomy): domain Eukaryota; kingdom Metazoa; phylum Chordata; class Aves; order Passeriformes; family Mimidae; genus Toxostoma; species Toxostoma redivivum. The sequence continues at coordinate 267,352 of VXBI01011564.1, read as the reverse complement.
TATTTGTTTTGACGTGACATTTCTGTTCAGTAGGATGAAATTCAGATGTAAATGGAATGTGTTTTGTGTCATCAAAATCCACATTCCTGTTAGCCAGGATTCTTGATAAGTGACTCTTGAGCCCATCAAGGCTGAAGTTGTGTTTAACATTGCTGGTTATCCACAGTCAAATAAAAACAGTGTTAGTAATTCCCAATGCCACCATGATATTAAGATCTTATTTTCTAACCTTTAGGTGTGCCAAAATAAAGAAGTATGGCCTTTCTTTCAGGGAAGCATAGAGCTGACTCATAAGTTTTCATCAACTCTGACATTTCTTTTTAAAACTGCCCTTAGGCTAAATAAGGCTTCTTCATTTGCTGTTGACATGATGACTTTTCTGTTTAAATCCAGAAAACGTGGTGATGATACTGTAGTGGGAAAACAAATCCTGTAGCTTGTCAAAGCATTTCTCGAACACTGCTAAAATTTTGCATCTGATAGCTTATTTCCTTTTTCTGCATTAAGTCAAAGCTTATGAAACCATGAAGGCTGTCAGGTGTGAGCTCTGTTGCATGGATTTATACAGTGTGTGAACTCTGTTCAGCACAAGTCACATGCAGGTGAAGACTAGATTATACCTGCCTGCAATTTTCTCTAGAAAGCCTGCCCACACCACACTCTACCACTTTGGTTAAGATGCTTTTCCTGCTTGCTGCATAGAGGTGGTAAGGGGAGGGCCCCAGCATGAGAGCCTGTGTGCTTTTTCCTCTGTACTACAGTCAGCCTCACTGCAGCAGCCACCTTCGTGCAACTGCTTGTGTTCAACTACAGAGGCTTTTTTTTTGATTGTCTAAGTTAAGCACTGCTGAGCTATAGCAATGCAAATTTCCACACCTGCAAAGAAAAAGAAAAAAGATTTTTAACATTGCGTGGTATTTATAGTGGAAAATTTGATAGCAGGAAACATACTTGAAGCAGTGATAAAACAAAAGATGTTTAGTTCAGCAGGAGTGATGTCAGTCAGGAGTACTTTAGCTACTGTTGAACATGCCTCAAAACTTTTAATGAATAAGATGACCTTCTTTGTATGATTGTATTTTTTCTCAGTACCAGGGAATTGATGATAATGCTTAGTTAGGCTTAGTTTCTTGCAAGTGCATCTTCCATGAATTGCAGCCAGTTCTCTTGGTGCAAAGACCACTAAAAATTATGACTTTAGGATAGCAAACGGAGGCTGAAGGTAGCAGAAATCTTGTGGGGAAGCAGGACAAGAATCTTCTCCCACAGTCCTTGTCTGGAATTTGGTAGCTTGTGAGTAGTGTAGCACAAAATCCTACCCCTTTTAAACAAAAACTGTGAAAGTAAGAGAGCAGTTGGGACAGCAAAAATCACCAGAGAGGCAAAAAAGCAAAGACAAGACAGTCTTCAGTAGAGGCAACAGGGATGTTAACTTGGAAAGAGACTGAACCCTCCAGTAGTACTGGAGAAGTCCAAGCAGCCCCAGGACTCACAGTCACTTGCTGTCCAAAATGTGCTTTTCCAACTCCGAATGTGACCAGAGGAGACTTCTGGAAGAGAGGTGGCATAAAGGAACAGTCCCAATCTATACAGCAGTCACAGAGGCAGCACTAGGCACCAGCATTTGGTACACATAGTTAAAATTCTCAGCACCTAGGGAGCCAGAGTCTTCCTGGATCACAAATGTCATTGGTATTAGGAGAGAGGCATGATATTGATAGAGCTGCTTTGTAAAAGGGGAGCTGGGTGATACTGAGATTTTTGGGATTCTTACTGTGGAATGAACTTGTGTGCTCTATCTGTGTCTGTGTTAATATGGATAGATCCATTAGTAGAATAAAAAGCCATGATATCATCCAATTAATGGAGGTGTTCCTCTCAGTAAGTATCTGTGCAGTAAGAGATTATATGTGGCAAGTCAGAGAATTCAAGTAAATTAATGTACTGAACCAGAGTATAAAATTATAAGTGGTGTAATTGCAAGCCAAAATTTCAGTAAAATCCTACAAATTCTAGTTCTCTTACCCTAATGAGAAGCAAGTTTTCTTCCAAGCAGCTGCACCCACAATGCTATTTCACTCAGGCTAGATCTTCCTTCACCTTTTACTTCTTATCAGCTGTGTGTACAGAAACATAAAAGGGTCCAGTTTTCAGGCATTCCTGTAGCATTTGAGGAACAGGTCATGTAAGAACTATACAACTGAGCAACAGCAGGGAGCACTGGACTTGTAAATAAAAGCTTTTGCTGAAGGATATTAGGTCAAGGAAAGCTGGAGATTTTCTGTATGTATGAAGTTTGCTATGACAAGCTTTATCTTCAGGATATAAATATCAAGAAACAACCCTTTTCAAGTAAATGCAAATCGCTGAGATTACTTAACAAAAAATATACCAAATATCTTGTGTCTTTTCAGGAAGAACTAGAGGCAAAGGCTAAAGCTGACAAGATTAAACTTGCATTGGAGAAACTGAAGGAAGCCAAAGTTAAAAAGGTGAGCTGTAAAATAGTAAATGCTACCATAAGATCTACCACCTAAATATCTGTTAACATTCTTAATAATAAATTTCTTACTAAAATTACTAGGCTTTTCCATATTTTATCTGTAAAGATACTCTCTGAAGCTCTTGTCATCCACGTCAAGAGAAGTCTCTGGGAGAATGCTACCTCCAAGGGTTTCATTTTTTAGAGGACTTGGAAAGTACTGCCTCTTTTTCTTTTTTTTAGTGTTGGAGCAAAACCCACTGATAAGTTGCTTTAGAGAAAGCAGAGTATACATGAAAATGTTGCTTACTTATGCTTTGCTGATTCCAGGAAATTAAACTTTTCTTTATAGTGGATGTGGATTTAGCTAATCCCTATTAAATTAATGAGTGTCTTCTTGCTAAATCTTTTCACAGCAGTGTAGTAATGTACAAGCATAATAGAAATTATTTTAGACCAACAAATTAGAAAGCTTCCAGCCAGTATCTGCACTCTTCTGCAGTGTGCCAGTAATTATGCGCACTCATCCTAAACTAGTGTTGCATCTGAACTCAGCAGAAGCTGCAGGTGTTCAGTAACTCTGAATAATGGATGTTAACTAAAAACAATCATGACCTTTCAGTCGTGCTCAAAGATGATGGGAAGTATTGGAGCCTGCAGAGCTTCTAGGAAGAATGGAAGCTTCCAATAAATTTGGGGATATCCAGACTTGAGATGGTTCCCACAGAATACTTTATGTTCATGTACAAATGCTCCTTCTGGGAGAATGTCCTAGGAGGATTTCACCGATGTTGACTTTGTAGAGCTCTGTAACTAAAGTTATGACTGCTCACTGGTCACCCTCTTTTCCTTGTAATGTTAGCAATTCTCCTATGGGAGACTTTTTTTCCCCAACTTTTGTTCCTCCCCTGAATATTTGGAACCATATGTTAGAAGTAAGGTTCAATCTTGTGACTGTGTCACTCTAATGAAATTACTGTGTCATTCTTAAATTCTAAATTGACTAAATATTGTCAAGAAAACTGGTTTTCACTCTTTTGCTGAAAGCAGAGGATAGAGGACAGGGATGATGGTGAAATGCAAGCTCACAGCCTTGGACTTCAGGAGAGCAGACTTTGGCTTCTTCAGAGATCTTCTTGGAAGAGTCCCATGTGGGACTTCCTGATGGGAAGAAGGGATCAAGAAAGCTGATAAATATTTAAAGATCACCTTCTTCAAACTCAGGAGAGCTTCATCCCAATGGAAGATGATCAGAAAATATCGTGAAGGTGATCAGGAATATCTCCTGTGAGAAAAGGCTGAGATTTCCTAGGGAAGAGAGGGGTCTGTGTGGTGTTTGTCTGTCTCTAGAAAAACCTCAAGAGAGGGTGCCAAGAGAGCAGAGCTGGGCTCTCTTCAGTGTTGCCCAGTGATGGGACCAGAGGCAATGGGCACAAACTGAAACATGGGAGGCTCTGAACACCAGGAAACACTTCTTACTGTGAGGATGGGTGAGCCTGGCACGGGTTTCCCAGGCAGGTAGTGGAGTCTCCCTCCTTGGAGATAACAAACCATTTGGACAGGGTCCTGGCCATCAGTCTCTAGATGGCCCTGCTTGCCCAGGCAACTGGACTGGATGACCACCAGAGGGGCCTTCCAATCTTGGCTGTAGTCAGTTACAACCAGGCAAAAATCCCCTTTTGCCTTAAACATGTTAGATTATGCACATACAGCACTTCTTTTTCTTTATAATCTGCACAATGGCTCAGCTGCTTCTTTTACAGAAGATTCTTCTTACAAGGATTGGAATGGCAACAATTTCATGGCTTTTATTACATTTGTTTTTGCTTTTCAGAGATAGTGTAGATTTTCTCTTGTGGATTGTAACTCTTCTACTTGACCTTTTACACAGATTGTATCTACAGAACCAAAGCTTCTTATGCACACATTTAAAAATAAAGAGTTATTTAAACAAGACTATATGGAAAGTCCTCCCCCCTCACCAGCAATGTATGGACCTTGAAGAGGATAATTCTCTTATTTTCAGTGCTAACAGAGCATTTTAAGTACTTTCTTATAATATATTTCCAGTTCTGTATCACATTTTATGTACTTCGGCATTTTCTTGCATTGTTCCTCTCTGAAGAAAGTTCACTCTGTTTCTTGTTTAACAAATACTTCACCATATAAAGAAGTAATGAGTGTCTTAGGTTAATTCGGTCAATGTTAGTAACTCATGAGGGGAGGAGGAGGGGCACTCACTGATCTTTTCTCTGTGGTGGCCAGTGACAGAACCTGAGGGAATGGCCTGGAACAGGCTCTCCAGGGAAGTGGTCACAGCACCAAGCCTGACAGAGTTCAAGAAACATTTGCACAATGCTGTCAGGCACATGGTGTGACTCTTGGGGTTGTCCTGTGCAGGGTCAGGAGTTGGACTCGATGATCCTGATGGCTCCCGTTCAACTCAGCATATTCTATGAACTCATCTGTTTTCTTATTGATGACTGTTGGACTACGGCCCATCTTAGTACAATCCAATTTCAGGTTATTCTGTTGGCATGGCAAGATTCTTCTATTCTTTTTCTATTTAAAACAAAATTTTTCACATTTGTAGCTTGTATTAAGGACACTCTGTCCTTTTGTACTTGGTTTCCCTTTCAAGCATTTTTCTTAATTGCAGATGCAGTAGATTTAGAGAAGAGATTAACTTCTGCTTTTTCTTTATAGCAATTTCACCTTTCCTGAAATTATGCACATGACAGGGCTCAATTTTATTTTTAGAGAAAAGATCTTTATTTTGATCTTTATTTTCACATCATAATGTGAAAACTTCGGAGCTATTTTATTCTCTCAGCTTGCTGGATGCCTTTGAATCAGTAATAACCTTCAACCTTTATCTTTCTTATCTGTGTTAGCAGATTCAGACCAGATTTCTTGCTTCTGAAATTAACTGACTCTTCTGTGGCTTTGTTCTCAGCTTGTTATCAAGGTGCACATGAATGATAACAGCACAAAGTCTCTAATGGTGGATGAGCGTCAGGTGGCACGGGATGTTTTGGACAATCTTTTTGAGAAAACCCATTGTGACTGCAATGTTGACTGGTGTCTGTATGAGATGTACCCAGAGCTGCAGATTGGTAAGTGGTGTAGTGACATAGCATACAGCAAAGACATAGAGGGCTGGTTATCTTGCAAGTTCAGGTAGGTGTTGGTAATCTTGAAAAGATAGTAACATTTATTCTGCCTATTCCTGGCATTGGAACATCACAGACTAAGCTGAGGGATGCTGCAGGAATATATTTGGTCTATTCATGCTGTAGAAATGAGTCCATTCAGCTGCACTGTGACCTGCAGAAGGCTCCTTGCTTTTCACCGTTTCCATGATTTTATTTTACTCAAATTGAAGGAGCCATGTGAATTTCAAGGTGATGACAAACCCAAACACACCAGTACTCAAATCTACTTTTTGAAGAGAGGATGCAGTGCTGGAGTGCTGTCAGCAGGCATGTGTTACATACTGGCCAAACAAATGTCATTAAACAAGACTCTGTGAGAAGTGTTTCAGTAATTTCTAATGGTTTTCATTTGTGGTCATCATTTTCTTCTGTGTAGCTGTGTACTGCTCTGTGATGGGGCTGCAGCTCTGCTGATGGTCAGTTAGGACTTATGGAGTAATTAACCTGGCCTCCAGGTCATAGGAAACAGCTGTGAAAAACTTAAAATTGTTCTGTGCAGCATAATGAGGCTTGTTTGAAAAAGGCTTCAAGGTTTATTTCATTAAGAACATCGTTTTCTCTAATTGTGAAATATTTCAGAATCTTTCTGTTTTCCAGACTGAAAAGATAATGACATCAAAAGGAGAAGGAAAGTTGCTACAACTTTCTTTCAGTCACATTTGACCTAGAGAAATGGGAAATTGTCAAACAGCCTTTAACATTCTCAGTTTACAGTCTCCCAGCAGAGATGTGAGAATTCACAAATAAATATCAATATTATACTTTAAAAGAGACCCAGGTGTAGTCATTGTGCTAAACTAAATGATAGAAATTTAAAAATAACTGCAGAAAAGTCTGACTAGTCATGAGCAAGGAGATGCACATCTGCTTGTAAGAGTGGTGCAGAAATTTACTGCCTATCTGTTCTTCCTACTTGATTAAGATAATGGTGCTGCATTCTTTTGTACCTGCTTATCTTAACTAAGTAAAGACTGGAAATGTCATTTGACCCTAGAATCTGATAAAAGTCACTGAATAATTTTGGAATGTTTTCCTATCTTAGAAAGTTGCTCCCTTTTTGTCCAGTATGACTTGGGCAAACATGTCTAAGGATGACAGCACAAAAACATATTGTTTTCTGAATCTCCACACTCATTAAGAAGAATGTACTTGTGTTTCTTCATAATCTGGATAGATATTTGAATTTCCCATCATGCAATTAAAACTGAAGGTATCAGGGAGATCATTTGCTACAAACATTGGGGTTACTGGTTAGAAATTTTTTGTAAAAATTACTTGTGCTTCTTTAGTCCCAGCTAATGCTAGCTGATTTTGGTTAGTGTTAGGTATTGGTATAGAAACTAATTACTCTCATAATGAATAAAAATTATTTTAAAAGCCAGGACAGAAGAAAAGTACCAAAGGAAATAAACTTTTATCTGGTCCAAGAAAAAAGGAAAAATCTATTAACTCCTGGTGCAGTGATCTATTACCAGGTCCAGACCTGCTGAGGATAGAGCCTTTTTGTTTGCAGAAGGCAGTTTCAATATGAGTGGAATGGTATATATTCTTTCTTCTGCTTCCAATGCACAGCAGCATGCAGTTAATTTTGTTCAAAATCAGAACAATGTGAGCCATTCTTTATTTTCGTCAGTATACTTCTTGGCTGCTCTAGATAGCTTTATTACTATCAGCACAAAGACAGAACTTTTCTGCACTTCATCTTTCTGCCTGCTTTCCACTAATTTAGTATTAAAGAGAATAAAATTACAGTTACTTAAAAAGCAAATCTGAGCAGCAAGTATTTCTTGTTGAAGGTCCTAGCTGTTTTTGTATCACAAGATCCTTGAAAAGTTGTACGACATATATGGTTATTTGGAAAAACTATAATTGTAAATAAAATAAACTATGGTTTAAAATTAAATACATGTTAAATATCAGAATCTCACTAGTGAGATGGTGATGTAACACTAAGCTGTATGTACCAGCATCTATTTTGCTTAGTAAAGACTATTAAAGTCTTATGATAGGCATCCAGAATTTGAATTTCTTTTAGGTAAAAGTAATTATTAAAAAAATCCTCCTGAGGATGATAAAAATCACATTTTTCATACAAGAATATTCTGGTGCAGCAAATGAACAAACAAAAATAGATGTGGCAAAAAGTAGTGTTACAGTCTGAGAATTGTTTCATGCCTATCTTGAACTGTAAGGTAGTGTTCACACTTCAAACCATTGACAGGGTTTTATATACTACTTTCTATTTCCAGTGCATTGCAGAAATGTCAGTTGCTAAATGAAGACTGTTATGTTGTTGGTGTTAAAAGTTACCACATACATGTGAATGGGTCTTGAAGCTAATCTCATTCTGTGAATTTAATTAATACACAAAGTATAGGTTGGATGGGATGTACTAAACCCTTGTAAAAAGTAAAGAGTGTTAAAGAAAGCCTACAGAATTTTGCTGTTACCTCCTCTGAAGCTAGGCCAGTCTAGGCCATTGAAAGATGTGATCACCACAGACCATAGAAATGGGAGTATGGCTGTTCCCAGGAAACTGCCCAAATCCTACTGAAAATTGGAGTTGGGCGAATTTCCTATCCCAGTACTGAATTAGTAGAAAAGTGCAGGTTGGGACCCTCCAAAATGACCTGTGAAGTTATGCTGAATTCTTTTTCTTTTGAAAGGGGTTTTATGTTACTGTTGGGCAATGTTATATAAATGAAACTGGAGTGGAAGAGATCAGAGTTACCTAATCTCAGCACACCCTGTGGCTTTCCTGGGTGGAGAGCTGGGGTTCAGAGCAGATCAGGAGAAGATAGAGCTGACATTAGGTCTCTCACATCCCTGGTAAGGTTTTTAACTACAAAGATGCTGAGTGAACCACTATATCTTGACATCGGTTCTTAGGCTATCTTCATATTTTCTCTGTTTTGCTTTGTCCTTTTAAATACAGGTGCTTGAAACCAAACATTTTATTTTCAGTGCATAGAGTTCTTCCTGCTGACAAAAAGCAACTCTTCACTGTAAAAGAAGTAAAGCAAAAAAAAAAAATTATTACATTTTTATTCAAGGAATTAGCCAAAGTTTATGTATACCCCTTTTCCCACCCCCCAATCTGCATTACTGCAAACCTTAAACCAAAATCAACCAAAAGCAGAAAGCCATGAAAAACATGGGTGTAACCCGTGTAACTCCTGGTGGGTCACTGCTTCCATCCCTTGCAGTCTTCAAGCAAGAGCACAGAGGTGCAGGAGGAATCCAGGAGCATGGCACAGCTACATAAGGCATCTTTTGTAGCTGCTTTGCCTTTCCATGTGACACAATTTCGTGTGGGTTTCGCACCCATCTGTGCAGTGGAAAAGAGTGCTGGGCTTTCCAGCCCTGAGTGAGTGAACATCAGATAATGATTACATTCTTACACAGGAATTTCTGCAGCCTCAGGAAAGGGCAGAAACAGTTTGAATGTCTTACATTATCTTCTCTGTCTCTCCAGAAAGGTTTTTTGAAGACCATGAAAATGTTGTTGAAGTGTTATCAGACTGGACTCGAGACACTGAGAATAAAATTATGTTTTTGGAAAAAAGTCAAAAATATGCTTTATTTAAAAATCCCCAGGTAAGTAAGCTGACATGGTATAGGGTAAGAGTCTAAACTAAGGTAATTTAGTCTGCATGCTGCCTATTGCATTAATCATTGACTTTCAGCTCTGTCAGTTCAGAGAAAGCAAAACTTGTATTTTTAACCAAAAAACCCACCAGGATGTTGAATACAAGTATTTGAAAATTAGTGTTTTCTGCTTTTTTTTTTTCCTGATTCTATTTTAGAGTCCTGTCCATAGAGGTAAAAACTGTAGCTCACCTCCAGTACAAGCTGCTGCTTGGGTACAGCTCTTAGAACTGGGTGAGATGGCACAGCTGTAAAAACCTGGCCTTTGTTATTACTACAGCTTCTCCATTATTTCTGCTGATGAATATCAACAATTCCTTGAAGGCCCAGTTTTTGCCAGTTGTACATGAAACTTCATAAAAGGTATACTGAGTACTGCAGAGGATTTGCTGGATTTTGTTTATACTGAGAAGAATTGGGTTATTAGTAACTTGTGCATATTAACTTCGTAAAGGAGGGTCTGCACACTTATTATTCAGATAGGTGTATACACAAATGGTTTTATTTCTTGTGCTATGTGGTCAAACCTGTATGTACAAACATCCTGGAAGATACAGTTACTGGATTCTGGGGCACAAGATCTTTTTCCCATGTCAGCTGACTGTTAGCTCACTGAGCATCTGGTTTGTTCCTAAGGGCCGCAAGAGAAAAATGAGCAATTCAGCATTGCCCAAAAAATGAGTCAAATATGTAATTTGGCAGCAAATCTCACCAAGCTGCTCATTTAGGAAGTTGTTTTTTTATAGAATGAGCCAATGTTTCAAATAAAACCTGCAGAAAAGAAGTTTCCTTCATTGACATAAATATCCACAGTCAGGGAAGGAAAACTTAATCTGCAGTGTACGTGGGTTAATGTTGATTTTTAATATGAAGCAGAAAAGCCAAGTTTGGAAATATAACATGGTGGCTCAAAATGCTCTCCTTTCTATAGCACGTAAACCTACCCAGTAGCAGAGGTTCAACTCCACATTTGATTCATACACTGTAGTGTTACTTGGGTAAGTGGCTTAGAGCAAGGCTCTGAACCTCAAACAGGAAGTAAAACTTTGATGAATATTCTGCTCTGATGAATATTGCATTTTGGTTGCAATGAAATTTAGAAATAAACGTGACCTAAACCAACACCAAACTAAAGTGTAGCTCTGTCCTCGTGTCTCAGCTGGATCTAGACAAGCCTGCAGTCATTGAGCTTTAGCCCTTCTGTGATAAGCTCTAAAATGAACAGTCTAAGGAAACTGCATCAGTTGTGACTATCATACTGTTGAAATATTTTGCCAGTAATAAAGTCTGACCATCTGTCAGGCATGGTAAACTCAAACATCGTGAATAGGGAAAACAGTACAGTCATATCAGCACTTTGTGACAGAAAGTAATCAGTCCTGTACAGAGCTCACACTAAATACTGAAACATGGTAAAATACATGATCTGCAGTGAGTCCCTGAAAAGATAAACTGAGCGGAAATGCTGAGCTGGGGGGTAGAGTATGTGATTACCTAGCTAACTACTTATGGAAATTACAGTGTAACCAATGGGAAACTGAAACCTTGTGCTTTGAGACTGTGTGCTCAGTATATTCAGCCTCCTTCTAGCTCAGTCAAGGCTGCCATGTAAAACTAATTTTGGGAGTACTCAAATTGCAGAATGCTTTTTTTGACACACCCAGTGGTGCTCATGCTGCAGCAGTAATTCCCTGTTTGTTTTATTTCATGCTCATTCTGTCGGAAGGGTTTTGTGGAGATCTTACTGGTCTAACTTGCAGTTATTTTTCTGGGGAAAAAAAGAGTCAAATTCCAAAGGTGGCCAGGTGCCTACAGTTAATTCTTAGACAAATTAGTGATACAAAATTTTCATCACAAAGACTTGACATAATTAAGCACTTTTAAACAATCTCATAAAGATGGGCAGATGCCTTCCTAAAACATGTGGACCTCTGAAGGTCTGTGACCTGTGCCAATGTTTATTGTTTTTATTGTTTCTTTCTGTGAACTAATTATAGATTGATTTAACAGTAATTAATTAAAAGCGTTTAATTTTCTAAGGGGGAATTGAGGTTCTGAGATGCAATATTTTTTTCTCTATGTGCTGGCAGTATGTTGCTGAATTAATGCCTGTGGCTTTTTTTGAAGATTGTCATTCTTGTCATGCAGCACTTGGTAATTTTTCTGCAGCTTTGTTTCTGAAATATTTTTTTAAATGTTTGGAATACCTTTTAGAGAAAGCTTCTATAAAACTCTCAGATGTCCCCCTCGCCATGAAGACAGGCATACTTTTGCCCTCTTCTCACTGTGATATAATAGACCCTGCAGGAAACTTGCAGTAAAAGACTGTTCCATGGATGCCATCAGTGACTCATCTGCAGAGAGGGAGCATCACAAGTCTGTGACTAAAGAGTGAAACAAAAATAGATACTGGTACATGGGCAAATAAAGAAAACCTTTATAACATTGGAAAGGTGATGCTTTGTCATGTGGTTGAGTGATGCTGGTTTTCTCTTGAAAAGAAAGGTTGTCAGGTCTCAACACCTTTTTTCAAAAAATCCCAAGAATAATTCTCAGCTAAAAGATACTATAAAAAGAAAAATGAAGGAAAACGGTTGGTTTTAAGGTGTAGCTGAATCTAAACTCCTTGCTTTAGATGTTGGTCATGCTCTTAGAACACTGTATTTTATTTCTGTTTGCCTGAACTTCCATTTCCTGTGTTTTTCTTTTGATAAAATCAAACAGTGCAGGTAACGCCACTTGAATGTGCTTTTGTTTGTTTGTTTTCTTATTATTGGATGGTATTTGTGAAAATTTTTGAAAGTCTGTACAGTGAGTATTTTATGCTTCTGCAAAAATGTATGTAAGCCAAAAGCTAGAGGTACACCTTCCAATGGAGAGCCCATACACTGAATTGATATTTTATTTCTTCTGAAGAGCTAGAGTTCTCAACAGTGTCAGAAGGAAGTGCAGTAAGGATTTGTAATGTCTTTTGTAACAAGACAGCTATAGCACATTTCATGCTTGAATGTTTATCTACTGTCCACCAGGTGATACTTATGTTTTTCACCAGCTTGGCCACATTAATGAGTTAAGGTTTTCCTTTTGTCTCTACTGTTACCCAGTGATGAAAACATAAAAGGGTGGCAGGGAACCTGGTTACTGAGTATGCTGGCAGAAGTCCAAAGAAATAGAAGTGACAAAAGGCAGGTGTTTTTCACTGAACTCCCATTGTTTAGTAATCTTAATTTTCCTCTCTATTTTTGGGGTTTCAAAAGAGCTTTACCTTTAACTTCATGTATTTTTTTTACTTTTATGATGTTCAGAGCAATTATAGGTATCTTCTAATGTTTTTAATGTGCAGTTTTCTAGGGGACACGCCATGATATGAGTTGCAGATATGACCTTGTTCTGTTTTTTCTGCTCAAACCATGCTGCATTGAGTAACAGTTGCAATGATCTGAAATGGGATGTGAGCTGGCCAGTTCTTACATCATATTGGGTGCAGGTTGGATGAGCATAAGCAGGCAGCCTATTGCTCAGAGAAGCTAGTCATGAGTATGAAGCAGCTGCCTTGTTTTATGCACACTGTTTGATCTGTGCTATTGGGGATTTTTCAGATCTTCTGGAAAATCAGTTTCAAGAGCTTGAAAGCAAAAATACAACCGAAGTGTAAGAGGAGGCAGAGGGAGCATACTGTCCTGGAGCACCTGTTTTTTGCTATGCAACAAGCAGTTGCTGCTCCATTCCCACTTGGATGAGTCTGTGTATGAAAAAAAAGTGAAAAGTGTGAGAGGTGCTATTTCTTTTAGGAAATTCATTTTTTGAGTATAGAGACATAAACACCAATTAGAGAGTTTGACAGTGCAGTAGTTAAGTACTGTTTCTGTCATGAGCCAGGTTTGCTTTGCTTACATGCCAACACAGGTGTTCCTGGACACTACTGAAAACACTTTCTGTCTTCCACTGTTTGGAGGTTATACAGTGCAGAGATACAGCCTGATTTTTTTTAATCTGCCTTTCCACACAAAAGGATAAGGCTGTGTTCCTAAGTGGAAAGGTTGTATGCATATACTTGTCTTTTTAATGTAAGAAATAGTTAATCTCAAATCTGTAGATATATGTAGAAAGCTGCCCTTCAGCTACATCTTATCCCATTAATGACCTGACATCCCAAACCAAACATACATTTCCCAGTGGTGTCCTCACACAGGAAAGAGCTTGCCTTTTATCATGACCTTTGACTGCTGGACTTAAAATGACCTCTTCTGGACACATGTGGTTTGCCTCCTCCAGGATGAATTCATCTGATCAAAAATAGAAGACCACACAGTGATGAAACAAGCACAGTGTTCAGTCTGCTCCCCAAGTTTTTAGCCACTGACAAATAATCCAGATTTCAGAACAGAGACATAAAGGAGGTAATCAGTAATAAACCAAGTGTGTGTTGACAGGTGAAAGACAACAGTGAACATCTGTGTAACATTGGGTTAGGTGACAGAGCCTTGTTTCCCTAATGAAATAGCTGTAGCATGGATATCCTTACAATCTTTCTCTCTTTACAATTGAATATGTCAGTACAGGGTGGTCTAGGCTTCTGCTAAATAAATGCCAGATGCCTGAATATGAATCAGCTGTAGTCAGAGGAGCTTTGTTTTTGTATTATCAGTCCACAGAAGGCTAAGTCAGATGGATGCTCTCCCCACTAGTAGTAAAGTTGATGAGCCAAACCTTGTTGAGACACTGATAAGGTGTACTTACCTTGATAAAACTTCATTGTGTATTTTAGGGGTTGTACTATGTCTTTATAATGATCTGGAGAGGAAGCCTTACAGCTTGCATGTCCCTCTATTTTCCAAATCCATCCCAAGGTCTGGAGGCCCAGCCCAGCCTGACAGTGTCCTCTGCAATAGTACTGCCTGTCAAGAAGATCTGTTGCACATGCATGGGTCACTGGGCTGCAGCTGCTCAGGATTGGGTTTTGTTTTGAGCTGATTTGGGGTTTTTTACACTCTGAATATTGTCTGTAGATGTAATTGTAAAGCTATGGTCCTTAGTGTTTGCTTATCTTCAGCTGTGGACTAAAAATATGTCCAAGCAGTCTGAGGCCAGCTGCATTTCCTCAGATAACTGCCTATTGTATTGAATGTTCAAGTTTCTCACACATAGACATGGCATCAGCATAGGCCACATTGCAGGTGTCTGTGTTTCTCAGCTCCCCTGACTTAATGTGCACTTTTAAGAAAGCAGTTTTTAAAGAACTGGTTTTGAGATCCAGACCTCTTCTGCTTCCTCTCCTGGTGCCCCTCCAAAAACGGTCTGCTCTGAGGCTTGCATTCACAGCACTGCTTGGAAAAGAAGATGTGGTTGTGTGGAAGAGCAGGATTTCATTTCAGATAAATTGCATTGCTGTAAATGTGGTCTGCTTGCAGGGCAGATTTGCTGCTTGTTTGTTTCTTTCTTATTCTATAGCAACAGCCTGTTCGTTCATTTACACACTTCTCACTTGTATTTTGGTAATGTTTGCATTTATGTTGCAGTTTAGGTGTTGAGGAGTTCTAGGCATGTAAATACGTTGTCACTTTCTCAAAGCCTTGAGGCATAAAAAAATAGAGAGAGATGAAAAGCCAGATAAACTGAAAAACTATAAACCACAAGAACTCTGAGTGTCTTTGGCATCAAGGCCATGGATCCAAATGCTGCTTGATGCATCCCTCCTTGATCTCCCTGCTTCTTTCACACCCAGCTGCCTTAGTCTGCAGGCAGCAGGCTCTGCTTGTCTGGCCCTGCTTGCTGTGGAGCAAAGCACATGTTCCAGCACACAAGTCCTCGAATCCTTCCCATTTGTCAGAGTTTACACACATGTCCAAGTGCTGTCCTTTTGTTCATCTGTACAGTGCAGATGGATGCAGATTGGTTACTGCTGTTTAAGAGTGGATGAATTTGTTTTTATGGATGAGCATGTCCTTGAGGCACCGTGGTTCCTTATTTGTGGGGCAGGCAGACACTGGGTCCTCTGAGGGCAGCTGCAGCTTCACAGCAACAGAGGAGTGCAGGATTTATTTTCAGTAGGCTGGAGCACATGTGCCAACATACCATGATGATCACTTCTTCAGATTTCTTCTATATTTTTGATCAGTTTCTTCACTTCAAAGAAGTACTTTGAAGAGCATGAGCAGGGGTACAAAAGTAGAAAGTAGTAACTTTGGATAAAGGCTTTGGCATATAAGCACTTTAACTAAAAAATGAGAACTGAGTTATATACAGAGTGCAAGATACAAAGCATGCAAATTACCAGATTAGGTTGTAGGGAATATGCTATGTAGCCTTTTGATACTGCATTGTATTCATTGTATATCATCGTGCAATCAAATGTGAGGTTCTCTACAACCTGTAATAATATAGGAAGCAGTGAAAATTAGAATGCTAAAACCCAAACTCATTGATCCAGAAAAACAGCCAAAAACATAAGTTACTGGTTTTAATTTTTGGAGGCTGTATTTACATGGGCAAAACCAATCTTGTATTACCTTTGAATTATATTCAGAATAAAGAATTAAAATTCATGAGCAGGCAGATGTGATTAAACTTTTCTATAAGAAGACTCCATAAGCATCTGTCTCTTGCATCTGCTGATTGAGTACTCAATATTGAAAGACTCAGTAACTATTGAGTGAGTTTATAGCAGTCTAGTTACTTGTATTGCTGGCTTTATAATGAACATGAACTTCTTTTGTGTCTTCATCAGAATTTCTACCTGGCAAACAAAGGGAAGAAAGAAAGCAAAGAAATGAATGATAAAAACAAAGAGGCTTTGCTGGAGGTAAGCCAAATTATTAGGCTGACAATGCAAATGTCGCCAAAACTCTGCCACCACTTGCATCTCAGGGTCAGGAGTTGGATTTAGTTCTTTGTGGGAAATAGTGTAACAACAGGAAGTTCTGTGATCATTGGTGTCTTTGTATCTCGGGTTTAATATGGAGACTTTCCTCTTCATCTGCTGCTCCTCATTAAAAATGCAGATCGTTTACTCTTAGGCCAACCCTTGGAACTTTTTATTGTTAGTAAGGTTGATCAGTACTGAACAATTCTCTTTAGGTTAGAAGTGGATTTACTTCTCAACTTAGTATCCATTAGCTAGTAGCTATTAGCTACAACAGAAAAAGACAGTTCACTTTCTCAGAAAGTTTGTTTAATCTCTTGCCTTTCCTGCTCAAGTTTTGCTTCAGATGTACGCTTGAAAGAGAAAAATCCAGAGCTATTTGAAAGAAAAGATTACCAAGGTTTTCCAGGCAAGCGGTTTGGTAAAAGCTCACAAAGGAAATGCTTTTCTCAGGTGACTGAGTACTGACATTTCAAAATTAGTGCATCTCATGAAGGCACCAGATGTTAACCAGCAGAAGTCCTGGTGAATTCTAAATGAAAACATTAGGTGATAAGTGTGTTGGCATTAAAAATTACCCAACAGTAAGTCCTTCAAGCGAACAATTAGTTTATCTGATTAAACAGTGTTTTAAAGGCTAGCATGTATTTAAAAGTGAAGGCAGGGATTGAGCTGTTTTTAGAGCTTTAAGCACTCTCTAAAGAAACTCTCCCAAAATATTTCTCTACAGAGCCTATAAACACTGCAGTAGAGAAAAAAACCCAACAACAGTACCAACCAGTCTGTTCTGTAGCCTTCACTGAGCACGTCTGTGTCTATTTAAAAGCCTTTGTAGGTTTTTGCTTGACCCTAAGGGACAGAGGTTTTGCAAGCCTTCTTTATCAGTGTGTGAGCACCCAGCATTATATTGAAAAAGTTTCCTTTGCCTGTCTAAGGTGTTCATCTCCCTAGTAACTGCATTCCCCATGTTCATATGTTCATTGTCACAAGGAAGATCTTTATTTTTCAAGGGAGCATTTTTCTGCTATATATTGATAGGATTGTGCTTAAGTGGATTTATTTTGTGCATTATTATTCTTGTTGCACAGGAAAGCTTCTGTGGGACATCTGTCATTGTGCCAGAGCTTGAAGGGGCCCTTTATTTAAAAGAAGATGGAAAAAAGTCCTGGAAGAGGCGTTATTTTCTTCTACGAGCTTCTGGAATTTATTATGTACCCAGAGGAAAAACCAAGGTCAGGAAGCCAAATAATCCTTTTAGCAATAAAACAATTCATGGAGGTGAAAGTGTAGAGCTCCCAAGGTAACATTTGAAGATGCACTGTCTGATGCATCTGAGAGGGCTGAGGTTTCGATGGTTCAACTGTGACTACACCACTTGTGCAAGTACTAGAATGCAGTCACTGAATCCTGTCACGTTTCTCTTCTTTTGATTTCTAGGGATAGATAAAAACATTAATAAAATCGTGCTCCTCCGGAAGGCAGGAGGGGAAAGAAAAACAGCATAGCACCCGCCAGCTGGTGGTGTGCTGCCAAAGTGCTTCACTGTTACATGGGTTCCCTTGTGAAATAATATCTTAAAAAGTTGTCAAGTAAACTGATTTCTTCTTACAAAAAAGGTAGAATTTTACTTTGCTTGATACTGACTTACTGTGCCAGTAACCAGCCAATGAAATGCTTTTTTAATGCTTTTTTAATAGAGTGATCTGTACCTAGAGAATATGTTGTGTCTTTAATGGCTTTTTAAGACTGCCCTTTGTGTAGAAAGAAGCTAGTCAGAAGCATCTACCCAGCTGAATCAAATTTACTTATATTTAGTATTACAAAATATTTAAAGAGTCTTAATTGCCAGCACTGGGGGTATTGCACATAAGGACAGCTGACTTTTCATTTCCACAGTGATGAGGTAGAACAGTGGATTCTGGGACTGGTGAAAAAAATAACGTTTTTTGTGTTCTGAAAACCACTTCTGTTACCACTTGCTGCTGTGCTAATGCTTCATATCTAGAAATGCTGCTGCTGCTGGTGAAGCTTTACTGTTACAATTTGTGCTTTGAAACTTAACTCTCCTGCTATTTCCTGACTGAAGCACAAAGGAAAAAAATTATCTTTTAAAGGTTGTTGTGCTGCTGCTCCAGTGACCTGTGTTTATAACTGAACCACAGTGAAACACAAATCACCTTGCTGCTTTCACAGCAATTTATTTTGACTTTACCTGACCCTGAGATAATGGCTTTCATGCCTCAAGTCAGTTTGTACACACAGCGTCCTATCAATTAGAATCCAGAATCTATTTAGAAGGCACTCAAGGTGGAAAAAAGTGTAAGAGTAGTGAATTGCAAAGTCCATCTTGGACATTTCCTTGTAGCATGCCTCCAACAATGACCAGTAGTACAGTGCCAAAGCAAGGCAAGCATGTCATGATAGTCACTCAGCCTTTTTTTGTCATCCAGTGATACCTGTTCCAGTGACTTTTCATCATAGTGCAAATGAGGGAAGTGCTTTCTTTTTTCAGGTGATAGGCTGTAAACATAGGCTCAGATGGACCCACACAGTCCCCTTGTAACAGTAATTTAACACTTTACTGCCTGTTTGTCATTACAGCCTGTGTACCACCTTGCCTGTAACTGAGCATTTTAGCAATTGTGTGCTTTAAAGTAAATATATTACCATTAATCTAGTTCTTTAGGAGATAGTCACAGTTCTTTAAAATGGTAGCACAGTCATCTGTTCCTGCATCTGTAACAGCCTTCAACAAAAGGATGCCTGTGCCATTCCAGGGAAATTCAAGTCTCTTAGCTCAAATCTGTGCTTAATGGTGATCTGAGTGATTACTGCACTCTGTATTGGAGCAGCTGAGGATGAGGTACACGTGTCTGTTGTGGAGACAGTAATCTCTGGGATATGAGCAGGATGCAGTGAGGGTGTTAAACATTTTAAAGCACTGCAGTAGAATTCAGTAGAGCTCTTCAGATATAGCCCTTAAATTATGAGAGTTCATCCCTTGTCAGGGTAGCATGAAAAGCGCATGTGCACCTTGCACATCACTCAGTTGTGGGCAGAGTAGTCTTTCTTCGAGGTAAAGAAACGAACAGTTGGCAGGCAACAGTATCTTCAGCTGCTGGAGCTGTTTTATTCCTGTTTTCACTTGTTACAAAAAAGCAAAGACATCTGACACACCTTTGGCACTTTGTGCTGCACATAAAATACATGGTGAAGGTGAAAATACAGGGGCACATTCAGATAATTTTACACATATGCTTGTGGTTTTTGTTTCAGGATTATTTGGTAACGAAACAGCACCAGTCAGCACCACTGTCTTAATTTCTTTCTTCAGCATTGCTCTACTTACATCCTGTTCAAAAACGTGCTGTTAATGGACAGGGTCACAAAACAAAAGCATCAGAATTACAGATAATTAAAAAATCTATTTCTGTTAATTGTGTTGCTTTGTCATATTAATGGTGCTGTATCATGTTAATACTGCACAAATACTCACAAATGCCTTTGTCCCTGGCATAGAACTATTCATTAGAAGATAATAACAACTGCACTCATATTGGTCTTAATCACTAGTGCTTGGTTCCTAAAGGAAAAGAACAACACATTATACTGGATGGATTTGAGCACATTTAGGAACTTTAGGATGTTTGAAAAACCGAGGTCCACACGCTCACTGACAAAATCTCTGGCATCATCAGCTGCAGCAGAGACGAGAGAGAGAGAGAGAAGCACTGTCTACATCTAGTAGGAAGTGTTTCCCAACAAATCTTACTTGCAAACTCAGTTTGTTAATAAAGCTGACTCAAGGGTATATTGTAATGAGAATATTATTAAGTATGAGAATAGCAGACAAGAACCATCATATGCATATTATAACATTCTATCATATCATATCATCATATCATATCATATCCCATTTTAGGGGTTGAGGGAACTTGTGGTTTGTTGTTTTATTTTTCCTTTTTTCCCCCACCATTTCCTGATTTGTGAGTTTTGCCAATGGTGACCATGTGAAATGGCTATTTTTGCATTTCCACGCAAAGGATTAAAGTTACTGTATGCAGAATTAATCACTGAGAAACATGCCAGCAACAGAAACCTTCTTACTTTAGCAATATATTGTGAACAAGCAAATGTTATGATAGAAATGGAATTATTTGAGAAGGAAATTTGAGAAAATTCAAAGCAAAACAGATTAAATGTGTGCTTATTTCCTGATGAGGGTTTGTTTGTTAAATGTACAAAAGAAAAACAGGCTCCCAAAGCAATTTAGAACCGCAAAATCTTCTTTCACCACTCAGAATTTTAAGGGTGTGGTTTATTACTATGATATTCTCTTTGGTCGTATTAGACACAAGCTAAAATCTCCACACAAAGCAATGAAGCACAGCATAACCAGAACAAGAGCAAAATGTTGAACTCTCTTATAGATTATTTATAATATGTACTGACCATCTTCCAGTTTTTATTTTAAGAGTGCAGATACTTAATGCTTGTTTTTTCAGTCAGCTTCATGAGAGTTACAGGAACATCATTGGCATTCATGCACTTGATAAAGGTCCTATTAATGAGTTTCACATCAAAATTCATTTTGTTCTAACAATGATGGACTTGGTTTTCATTTGTAGACATCACGGGATCTGGCATGCTTCCTTCAGTTTGAGAACGTGAATGTGTATTATGGTTATCAACACAAAGTGAAGTATAAGGCACCTACAGATCACTGCTTTGTCTTAAAGGTAATGTAACAAAACCCAAAAGTTCTGCAAATGTCACACAGTATTCTTTATATGCAATCATGTTTAAGTTTGAATCTCCAAGGATCCTGATAAGATAGAGTAACTCCTACAAAATCATGTGTAATTTCTTCTTTGCTTCATTGTTATCAGCAACATACATTTAGAACCTTAATTTTATTACTGAGAGTCCTGTGATATATCTCTACACTGCATCCTAAAGTTGTCTTTAAAACAGGGTGGAATATGCTGACTGTTCAGGTGACTGGACATATTTGGGCAGATGACACCCAAGGCAGATGTATGATGAGAAGTCTGGCAGTCCCCAGTTTTGATGTTATGAACACTATGGATTATACACTAAAAAGCATGTCTACTTTTTTTGTGGTGTAGCCATACCTGTTGAGGTGTTTGTTGAACTGAGATGCAAAATTTTGCAGGAATAGGCATCTCATTTGTAGTATTTTATTGCACTGCTGTTTCTGGCAGGAAGGCAAAATACGTTGCTCATCCACTCATGAAAATCAATGCTTGTTCTTGAATATCTCATTGCTGCCTCTCCAGGTAATAGCACTGTAAATAGGCCAGGAATTCTGCATTCCTCTTGGAAAAGGAAAAGAAGCCCATGCTCTTCACCTAGTTCAGACAGCAGAAATGAAGCTTTGAGGTTGCAGTAATTTGGCCTTGCTAGCTATCTGTCATATTGCTGTGTACAAGATAGAAGATAATCTTATTGCTGCTTTTCTTTTTATATGCCTGCAGTGGGAACAAAGCATTAGAAAACACAGTATCTTTCAGTCTCAGAAAAAAAGTACAGGAAACATTCACATCAGAGGTCACTTACAGTACCACATTTCTGGCTGTAGTTGCACATTTAAAGCACTTTTTTATTCAGTTCCAAAATGTCTGTTAGCCTAATTTACATATGGCCAAGCAGAAGTGGTTTATAGACACAGATTTATTTTCTGAAACAGATGCATTTAATTAACACAGATGAACAGTTTTAATACTATAATCTGCAGAAAACACTCTACCAGAAACACAGGTGAGCTTTCAGAAGTTAACAGGTAAGCATTGCTTCTGAAAAGTACCACCTCTAGTGAAAAAAAAGGAAGAAGGGAACTGATGTAAAAAATAAGGGAAAATTGATTTTCTGAGCAGATGACTGGTCTAAGAACTACCTGACTAATTTAATAACAGTTATTCACATTCTGTTCAGAAAAATAGAAAGGTGAAAAAATATGAAAATAAAAGCATGATTTTTGAATGTATGTAGCAATGTGTTTAACTGTTCACCATAGTTAGGTAAACACTCTGGACTTACTGCCGTCTTTTCTGAAACAAGGTACGCTATTTACACTAGCAAAAAGTCACACCTCAGCTGTAATCTTGCTTTATTTCATGTGTGATGTTGCTGCTGTACCTTCAATGTGAAATGGGAAGAACAAGATCAGAAGCTCACATAGGAAAGCTTTATGTATAATAGGTTTATAAATGTATGAAACCTACTTAGCAAATCATGTTTGCTCTGATGCTTCTAAAGTGTGTTTGCAGTACACTAGAAGAAACATTGTATCAATAATTATTTCTGAACAATGTAACTTAGTGATGAATAGATTATGTTACAGTGCTTGGTTTTCATTTTAATTACTACAAATCATAATTTGATCGGTTCTTTACCTGCTCAGTTTCAGACTTGGCATTTTTTAATGGCTGACGTGCAGTGGCTGGAGTTGGCCAGGAAGTACAGGCAAATGCTGATATCTTCATATCTTCTGTTGTTTCAGAAGTGAAAGTGTCCCACTTAGGGTGGCTTTCTGAGGGTGGTGGAGTAGAGAGGTTAATATTTATTTTAATTTCTGTACATTAATTTGAATTCTATATATAAATAGAGTATTAATTCTACTTTTTAAAGCCATGCTGCTGAAATGAGTTCTCTTATCTCCTTATCTTACCTTTGGAGGTTGGAGCTGAGGATTTAATACATCTTGAGATCTGTGGGCTGAGGGAAAGAGCAAAGTTAAATGTCAGTCTCTCTGATTGGATCCTTGGTGACACCAAAGTGTGTGGACGGTAACACTGAGCCATTTATCACACTTAGTCACATTTTTGTCCTGTCTGGTTTGATCTGGAAGTCTCCCAGAAGAAAATCTCTCTTGCTGGGAGACACTTGTCCTGACATGTCAAAGGAAAACAAACCATCATTCTTGAGATATTTCTTATCCTGCCATATTTTGAGAATGAAGTCCTCAAGAAGAAATAATAGTACCCTCACAGACATGTACAGTGAGCAAAAGGATTTAATGGGTAAATGCTTTTTTTTTATTAAACAGGAAGCCTAGTAATTTTGAAGGAATTTGGATGCCCAGTTCAGTCCAAGCCAGTTGGAGATTTCTCCCCAGTCAAGGCTCTGCTGTGTCTTCACAGCTCTGCCACTCCCGTGTGTGTGCCTTGCCACAGAGGGCAGGATAAGATTATCTTACATCAAATGGGGGAAGGTAATTGAAAGAGTAGCAGCTACAGCCCATGCTAACTGTTCACTGAGGTGGCTATAAAGCAAAGGAAATACTTTGGGAAAAAGGGTTAGTCTGGAAGCCCTTATTAACTCCAGCAAGCTGTAAATGCCACTACGGAAGTTTTTGAATAGCAGACCATGATATTTTTTAAAGAATTGTTTCTTTCTGAGGACTCCCTTAGGAACTGCTGTGTCAAAACAGTGAGCAGTCATCAGCCAAGCTACTTGCTCTGCTGTGTTTCAAACATAACAAAAGAAACTGCTCGGCTCAGAGGCAAGAGACCAGTTTATACTTTTTAGTACAGAAGAAATGCAAGGGTGTAGCAGCTTCAGCAGTACCTTGCTCCTGTGATAGGTAGAAAATCCTACTGAATTCAGAACTATATTTTCCCAGCTTTGAAAACTGAGTTGAAAAAATACCATATTCATTTCTCAGTGATTGAGCTTACTGGAAGCTTACATCCTTACTTCAAGAACAGGGACATGCCCTTTGTTCATTCAAATGGCAGCAGATGGCCAGTAAGGCTGGTTTGGAGTTGAATATGGCCTAATACTTGAAGGAAGGGTTCTCTCTTTTCCTCCACTCCCCAGTTGTATGATGAGCCTTCTAAACAAATAGTATATGTACATTTGTAACATTTGTTTTTGCTTTGAAGGTCTTGTCTCACATTAGCAGGGAGAAAAGAAAAGCATTTCTTTTTGCCTCCCCCCCCAGTCTTGGTCATTTTTATGGTGTGTCTTATGGAGGGAAGAGCACTCAGGAAAAATTTTAAGAATGAGCAGAGCATTCCTGCCATTTTTACATCTATGTTCCAGATGTTGCCAACCAAGAATGCAAAGAGAATGTAAACACTGTAACTGATGTTAACCACAATCCTGGTGACCTGGTTTTAGCCAGAACAAGATTTTTCAGGTTGTCTGACACAGCCCTGAATAATATGGGTGTTGCCTCAAAGTCTTCATGACATTTCTTCACTTTCATCTCTCTAAATGGGATGTGGGCTTTTCCTCCAGTTCCTTCTCCTTGGCTACAGCCAGGTATGGGGCTTGCAGAGACAGTGAGCTTTTGGTCATAGTGCCTGTCCCACTTAACATGCCAGGAGCTGGCAGCTCCTTCTGTGCTCTTTCTTTTAAAATCTAGGTGTTTCATTTCAGTTTCAGTGATCATACCTGGGTTCTGTAGCTAATGCTGGCTTGAGTGCTAGTATTAGTGTAGCAACAAATCATGCACATCATAGGCAGGTTGCTTTGATACTTAGCCTGAAGCTGTGGTGTGTTTTGCAGCCTGGGATATTGAATTTGCATCTAAACTAGCTCAAATACAAGTATTCTTATCTGCAGATGCTTGCTGTAGGGTATTCCTCTTACAGCTAGAGAAGCATGGTGTGTTGTGAGTGCTCCTTATGTAAAATTTGTTCCCGTTATGTCAGCACCCCACTGTATGTGCTGTACCTCAGGACAAAAATGGGGTGTGCTTTGCTTACTTGTTAATAATCAAGATGCTGAGAAGATAACAGAAGGGTAAGGTGCAAGAAACAATTAGACATCATAGTTTTTGTTAGCAAAAGAGGGAGCATTTTGCTGAGCTTATTCAGAAGTTTCCTTTCAGGATGATTCAGGAGACAACTGCCATAACAGAACAAAGCAGCTACTTCCTCATATCAGGCAGCAGAAAGCCCAGCTGTGACCAACCAGAAGAGCACAGCTGGCTGGTTGTGGCTGAGAGCTGGGTCACCTTTGGCTGTGACTGTGCAGCAGACCAGACTGGTGTGGCTGGGTCCTGAGGATAAGACTACAGCCTGGCACAGAGGCTTGGCTTTCAGGAATCCTTAGGCTCTAGGGCAACTAAAAACTTGAAGAACTCTGTTTTATTTCCCAGTGGCTATTTGCTGACTGAGCTTTAACCTTCTTAAATGCACTTGTTCTATACCACTGCTAAACAAACATTCCTTCCTCAAAGGAATTCCCACGTTTCAAAACCCAGAAACAACTCAAAGAACTCTCAGAATATTGAAAACAGAGCCTCTGAGTATAAGAAATACTTTTTGGACATCTGATCCTATAAATATGGAGATTCTTCCTATTTTGTACTCAGCCTAAGTCTAATGCTTTCATAAATTTAAAGATCCCACTCCTTCTCTTTTACATCAGATAAAGTGAGTCTTTTCCTAATAGAGATCTCCATATGCAGAGAAGAGGAAAGGAAAGGTCAGCCAAGTTTGAAAAAAGACCTCCACTCAAACCTGCATCTCTCAAGTTTGGATTTGTCACTCTGTTCCCAGCAGAGTAGGCAGGAAAGGGTCACAGCACAGCTCTCCCTGCCACCCTGCACAGAGTGCTGGCCACTCCTGGGAGAGCAATCGCGAGGGAACAAAATTCTCTCTCCTTTCCAGCAAAAACATGTTCACACACTGCACCCAGCAAGTAGGAATGATTTGGTTCCTCAGAGCCACCTTTGCATTTACAAATGTGTGGTTTTATATCTAGATTCCCTGCAAATTTTCTCATTCACCAGCTACTATGTTATATGGGAAATGCTGTGGAAGTAAATGAGACCTTTAGTGATTTATTTCAAATTCTGAAACTGAAAGCCCGCAAAAGTAAGGTATTTCACCAGGAAGGAGGGGATCTGTCCATCATGCTAGCAACAGCATCTATTGCACTGAGCAGAAATTGTGCATGTAATGTTTATTTTGTGGATTGTCTCTGTGTGTGCATGCGCACACATGCTCGTCCAGGAGCTGATTTTGTCACACCATGTTGAAAAATCTTTCAAAGCAGACAAATAGCAAGGTAATCTATATGCAAATTTGCTGGTTTAGTCAGTCTGATGTGCCTGTGACAAAGAGTGGATTTAATTATAGTTTATTGGTGCTGGTTATGCTTGAGTAATCTGGAGGTAATGGTGCATAATGCTGAATTAATCTAGGATGAAAAAAATTGGTTTCCTGGGGATAAACTGAGACAAAGGCAAATCATCCTCTATTTCTACAGCTGGGTACATTTTCCTGTGCAGTCAAAACAGTTAAGTTTTCCTGGCATCATTTGGCACCATTATTTAAAACAAAAAAGTTCTAATGATCTAAAGAATTTCGGAAGTAAATTTTCGAAAAGAATAGCTTGTTTGCAATAGCTGCATCATTCTAGCAGGTAATTTGGTATTTAGCTGCTTCTCTCCTGATTCCCTCCTTCCTCACACTCTGTGTGCTCCATGCAGGCTAAGTCATGTACATAATGCATTCAACACAAAGACAGTTAAAAAAGTAGAAGGTGAAAATTAGTAGAGTTTGAGATAGAAAACACTATCAATAACAACTGTGTAGAACAAATGGCTAGTGCAGGAGTTAGGAAGCAGGAGAATTTTTTTTTGTGAAAGATTTGGAAATTGTGTTAGTATGAATGCTTCACATAGGTGTTTCAGAGTAAATTCCTTACTAGATTAACTGAGAAAGCAGAAGCAGAAATACTTTTTATTGCAGAACACTTTCAGGTATGTGGGATTACAGTCATGTACATGCACAGTTTTGCTAGATTAACATATAAATAGCAGGGAAAATAAGGACAGAGAATGGACAGGGAGCAATTGAATATGATAGCTTTAGAAAACATTGCTTCCTGCATAAAGCAGACCTCTTTGATTACAATGGCTATTATATAAATATTTTAATGACCTAAAAATTTTGCCTCAGGTCATTAGAGAAACGTAGGGTCAAAAGAATAATTTCCTTATAATAGGGCAATTATTCTTTTATACATAGAGTTCACACATCTTCAAAAGATCATTTAAGTATGATCATCTTCATGCAGGGGGTGCATAGCATCCAAATTTAACCATGATGAATGGTAGGTTGCAAATCTGAACCATTTCAATGTGACTTTTGAAAGGTACTGACTATTAACTGTACTTTCAGTCATGGGAGCCAGAAGAGTCTCAGCTTTTCAGAGAAGCTAGTTCAACACAGCACAGGTTCATTGGTAGTAGTTAAGGTATCCAAAAACATTGAGCATTTGTGAAAATTCGGCTGAAAGCCAAAGCTTATGATCCAAAGTTAGTACTCTATGCTTTTGGCTGTTGTTTCTGCCTCAGAGACTGAGCAATGATCCATATATTTTGGGGCAAGGAATGCAATGAGATGCCTGAATAACTTCAGTTTACTTTTCATCTTCAGTGTTGGAAGAAGGCAACGCAAAAGAACATATTGTTGGGATAATCTCCAATTTCATGCACACATGGCCTTCAATCATTTGTTTTGGCAGACACCATAGAAACCACATCATTCAGTTCCCATTTCTTCAGGTTTTCAATGTGTTCTATCTTTTTTTCCTTAGGCAAAGAGTTTAATTTATATCTGAAAATGTTATCTGTGGACAAATATTTTTTTAAACCTCTCCAAAAAACAAACTCTTTTTTTTTTTATATCCAAGTGCTTCTGCTTTTTTTGTCTCTAGACAGCTGATACTTACACAGGAGACAGTGGGACAGGGGATACTAGGTTCTGTTCCAAGCCTTTTCAGTGCTTTTCTGGGTGAAACAGGGCATATACTTTTGCAGGCTGATGTTCAAGATGCTCAGATCTTAATACCTGCAAAATCAGGCTCAATGATGCGACTAATTTATCATTATTAAGAGTTTTGACATTGATAGATGAAAGTTCACTGTAGTCCATATTATTTCAAAGCACTATTCAATTTTTTTAATATGAGAAAAATTCTGGAGAACTATTCTACTTGCATATTTCCACTTTTGTTTTAAACTACGACTTCTAGAGTTGTTGCTGTTTAAGCAGTTGCCTCATAATTCATTTTGGTGCTGCATATTTCAGAGGCAAAGGTGCTAAACCTTTCCAGGGAAGATATTTTCACTTTGCTGTCAGATGATTTTAATGATCTTTTCAGGACATGGTATACATCCTGTAACAAAATGATTTATCTGTGTCTATGTGTGAGGTGTGTCATATTGAGGTTAGTGTTCTTTTCCCTCAAAGTACAGTATTTCTTACATGGCTGTCATGATTGATGTTGCTGACCTCTGTTAGTCTCACAGAGAAGTTATCAGAGAGACTCGATCTAGTTTAGTAAAACTACTTGTATAGTGACTACAGCTGCTTATGTCTGTGTGCTAGACTAAAAACTCTTCTGAGACATTGGAGCTGTGAAAGGAGGAAACTGCTCCACACAGAATTATAGGATTGTTTAGGGATCTTCATACCAAGTCAGCCTTCCCAGGCACTTACAGCTGCCTAGGTTCTTCTTCAAATTGCTTATTCTGAGTCACCATTTTTATGCACTGTGTAGTAGATCTTGTGTGAAGTTTTAAGTGGAAAATTGAGCTTGTAAAGGTCAGCATCGAGAGCCGAGACTTCTGCCATTTGTACTGCTGAAGCAATTCCATTATGATACAGTTCCTCCAAGTGAGCAAATGGTGAGCTGTGACAAATATTGGCTGAAACATTCTCCCTTCCTACCTAAAGTAGCATGCTTCATGCATCTAAAGACCAAAGGAAGCCAGATGTCCCCAACTGAGCCAGTTATTAATAATCTTGTAGTGGTATAAACCTTCAGGGCTAAACTTGGTACTGCTGGTGTTTGCTCCTGTGGTCTGGCCTTGCAGACAGCTGCTTTAGGCAGCCTCTGTACTGGCAGCCTGGAACAGTCCTCCTTAGCCTGATCCAAAGCCCTTGTTAGGTGAGGGGGATATTTCCAGTTGACTTCAGTGGGCTGTGGATCCAGTAATTAGTTAAGCTTCATGTGCCATTCATAAAGTTACGTGTAAAAAGAGACAGTGCTGCTGCTGCTTCGTGGAAAATGAGAGACAATACAGTTCTCAGCTGTAACAAAGAGATTAGACAGGGTGCCTGCATGGCTCTGAGGTGTCTGACCTTCCTTCTCAGAGCTAGGGGTTCAGCAGCCTCCTAGTTTGGTCCCTAATTGATAGCACATATTTGTGACTGTGCACTTAATCACAGTTGCTGATTGAAGTAATTTAATCAAGGAACTGATTGGGGCAATTTGGAATAGGTCCCACTGGTGAATATCAGTAGTTAAGATGGATTGCCTAGTGGAGACAATAGCCAGCAAAAAATAGGGTAAAGGGTCACCAGTAAGTAACTCACATGTTATCCAGCAAGGGGCACTGTTGCCTTGTTCAATTACAGTTCCCCCTCAGCTTCTCAGGATTGTGAGACACATTCTGAAAATATTCAGTCAGAGTAAGGAGTGAGGTGAGGAAACTTGCTTATGATACTATGTTATTCAGATCATTGAGGAAAGGGCGGACTGAGGAATTCTAGAAGGCCATTGTGAGGCTAAGGTTCAGTGCTCAGTAGTTGTCAGATATATAAATCAAGCATTAGGAATGATTAGGAAAGACATAGATGATAAAACAGCAAATGTTGCCTTACCATGGCACAAATTCATGGTTTCTTTTCACCTGTGCATGTCAAAGGGAATATATAATAAGCTTGGAAAATTATCAAGCAGGAGCAACAAGGGTAAGCAAAGGTAAGGAATTACTTTGACTTGAAGAATGACTGGAGAGACTAGAAACCCACAGGTTGAAAAGGAGGGACATCTTGCCATGAGTACGATGCAGATCTCTGGGCTCAGAAGTGGCATGGAAAGGTGTGGCTAGGGGTCAGACATTCAGTGTCTCTTCCAAAACAAGAATATTACACAAAGCTAGTGGCAGTCAGATTCAGAGGAGGAGGTGGGTCTTCCTAGAGTGTGTGACAGACTTGCAAAAGTTGTTAGTGAAAGGTGTTGTGAATGCCAGAACTCTCTTTGTGCTCAATAAAAAACCTGGAAGAGAACCTATTTACGGAGAAACCCCGTGAGTCTCAGAAAATCACCAAAAATCATTGTAGACAGCATACAGAGAAGGAAGTATCATACATGCTTATCTTGTACTTTCTCTTCCCCCATTTCTGGCCACTCTGAGTCCAGATCCTCTCAGGTCCTGAGTTCAGGGACCTTGGATCTGGCACAGGTGTTCTTGTGAAACTGGTATTTCCACAGGGTGCCCCAGAGCAGAGGTCTGCAGCAGTCTCTCTTAAGCACCCCAGAAGCAGATCCCAGTGGCAGGGCTGCGTGTATGTGTAGCACCATTACCTAGCTTGCTCTATGCCATGACCTTCTCTGCCTTGTTGTGCAGTATGGACATTCTTCCAGATGTTTGCATGAACCAATTGTTAAATTATGGAAGTCTTATATTTTTTTCTTGTAATAAAAACGCACACTCGTAGGTGTGGTGCTTAAAAATGAGGGGGAATTTGTAGGTGCAATGGACTTATTGCTATGAAAAAGAAGGGGAAGGAAAAGCTCCCTTTTTTCCTTTTTGAGAGGTTTGGGTGCCATCTGCTGGGTTCGGTAGGACCTTACACACTGTAGAAAAATCGCTAGTTGCTGGTTGAAAAGTGCCTGAAGAACTGAATTTACGAAGGGTTGCAGTGTCTTTCTTTGCACCTCCTGGTTCTTTTGTCTCCATTGGCGATAAAGTAACCCAGGGATATAGGATGTGCTCTGTCACACAAAAAAGTGCTTGCTTACAGTTCCCTTTTAAAGGTACCATTCAGGCTGAATTCGCTACTGATATTCACTGGTCACCTAATGGAGAAACAGTGGAAGGAAATAAGGATTTTTGAGCATTGTATCCTAGCCACGTCTTGTGCTAGCAGAGCCCACTGTGAGCAGCATTCAGGCTCTCTGAGGCTGTGGGAGACAAGGACAGACAGATACTGGGAGCTGGAGCAGGCTGTTTGTCCAGGAGCCTGGTTACTGCCTTGGTTTGATACACGGCACAGGTGTATAAAAACAAGATACAGCCCTGTATATTGGGCTGTGTGAAGGGGTGATGTGTGAGTGGGGTGGGTGAGGGTCCATGAGGTGGGCATGGTGCCTGCTCTGCAGTTAGGGCACATGGTGACAGCGAGCTGGCACCTCTGGGCTTGCAGTGTGAGCTGCCCCTTGCTCTGAACCTGGGAGTGCCCCAGAGCAAGGTAATGGAATAAGGTAGCCACAGGCACTTCCAGAGGCAGAAGCAGACTTGGTGTATTCATTGTCCAGGGGAGATTCATCTGCCAGCTGTGTGTTTGCAGAAAAATGGCCAAGGCTGTGACCTGTGTGAGCAGGTGAGTGCAAGCATGTAGGGACCTGTATCATGGTTACCCACAGCACTGCCTTGGGATGCATCTGGCACTGTGAGACCTCTCAAGGGTAATATCCCTTTGTTTTTTCCTTTCTCACAGTTATCTCCATTAATATGTTCCCTCTCACTCCATAATTTGATGACACAGGGCTTTGGCAGCAACACTGGCTTGTGCAGTCCCATCCTCTCATCCATCCCTTGCTACTCATTCTCTCCCCAAGCCACAGTGTCCCTTATTTCCTTGCCCTATGTGAGGTCATGCTGTGGACTCCTGGGTTTAAAAACATGTAAACCAAAACTACAGCATGATGAAATGGGTTATATTTAACCCAGACCAGTTCCTTTTTTTTTTTTTTCAATCAGAATGTGGCCTCCTTAGCAGCTGGGTCAGCACAAGCAAGGGAAGCCTAGTGTCTGCAGTGCTGAGCAGGGAACAAGGGACACGTGGCTGAGGAGCAAATATGCTGTATGTGGCTCTGCTTTTGCACTGTTGGGTCACCCAGCTGTGAGCAGGTTTGGCCTCTGCAGCAGGACATCCCAGCCACCAGCAGATATTTGTGAGGATGTGGCACCTACATGAGCCAGAGGCTGGCAGCACTCTGTGCAGGGAGGGAGCTTGCTGAGTTCCCCATGTCCAGCATTGTTCTGCTTTGGGGGCTTAATGACACCTATAAACCCAGTGTTCTTGCTAGGTGGAGGTGTGCTTTGAATTTTTAACTGCTCAGGCTGAAAAGAGAGTGAATCCTTGAGCATATTTAACTACTCTTTGTGCATTCACAATATTTCACTAACTGTGCACTTAAAATTTTTAAGAATATAGCTAGAAATGAACACATAAATAAGGGATAATGAAGTGTTTTTCCTTTGGGTCCATTCTTTCCTTTGCATGTCAAGAGATGGCAGTATGTTATTCCATCTAAGTTCCTGAAGACTTACATCCTTCTCTGCTTTAGCAGGGAAACCAAATTCCTTCAGAGTCTTAGATAGAATGTTCAGTCCTAGGCAAGTGGGAAGTCTGGCATTTTGATGGTCTTTGGTGTGTCAACTAAATTGACAAAGGTATGTCAACACATACCCATACTACCATGATCAATAAAGAGATCCTAAATTTTGTCCAAAATGAAAAAAAAGATTTTTAAATTGTAGAGGTTTCTGGTACAAACAAATGAAAAAGAATACTTCTGATGGTGCTGGATTTTGAATGATCCTCTATCTAGAACATATCGCAGTTTTATATATAATTTTTGCAAAAACAGCAATACTAAAGCAGAATAAAAATATATAAGAAGAAAACTGGAATTGAGCCCAAAGAAAAGCAGTCAGTTAGGAGGAAAAACCTGTTTGAGCTCGAAGTTTATACTTAAACAAATTTAACATACTCTTTGAAAACTAATTATACTCAAAGTTAAGTTAGGGTACCTCACATATGACAAACCACAAAATGAGAAACAGACTTCCTTCTAGTGTTTGTACATTGAGTGTTAGACCTTGAACCAGAGCAATTGTAGATTTCATTGAACTCTAGATCACTGTTACATTTCTGAAACCCTTGAATTCATATTACAACGTGTTTAAATAATTTCAAGCAAAAGCTGCCAGTGGCAACTCATGTATTGTTCATAATCACCATTTTTTTTTATATTTTCTTATACTCTGTTTTTGCTGCCTTTTTTTTTCAAATCATCTTCATGATGTGTTTTCACAGGGTCATTGTGTACTGCCTGCAGACTTTTGTATAGTGATTTAATTTCTGTGTTTTTCTTATTTTATAAATTAATATTTTTCAGCACCCCCAGATTCAAAAGGAGTCACAATATATCAAGTACTTGTGCTGTGATGATAAAGCAACCCTGCATCAGTGGGTAACAGGAATAAGAATTGCCAAGGTGAGATTAAAAGTAAATTTAATATGTTTTCTATAAAATCAGGTCTTCCTGAGGTTACTGACTGTTATCACCTCAACTGGAAATGCTGTGACAAGAATGGACGTTCATGCTAATTTTACCATAGAAACAAAATCAGAAATGCATGATGGGGATGGATTTGCTGAATGTCTCTGTACCTTGGCTATCAGTATGATTTTCTTATTAACACAGGAGTGAGTTCAGTGGCTATAAAACTCATATACTCATAAAAATTACTGGCTCAATAATAATATGCTGTGGATAAAGTGTGCAAGCTCTGGTCAGTCCAGTTGTGACATTTTTCAGACAGTCCTACCCAAATTGTCTGCCTCGCTCTATTCACACAGATCCTAATTGACAGCCCATTTTTCTTTGTACAAAACATTAAGGTAGATGGATTTATACATAGCCTTAATATTGGCTGTATTTTCCCAAAGAAATCTACTCCTCTTAACTGTTAGTTTGGGCTTTTTCCTGACAGTTCTGCTGCAGGGTGGCATATAACAAAGGTGTGGTGTGAACATGTTGTGTCTTACACTGACAGAGCTGTTTTCTCTTCAGCATGGGATTTGGTGTCTCAAGTCTCCAGTTTGAAAATGTAATACTTGGAACAAGATACTGAGAATACTTGATTTTAAAACCAGGTTTCAAGAAGTTTATAGATACTGAAACTAACATGAAATGTAAGAATGGTATAAGTAGGACTGTGTTTGGTCATGGGGATTCATGTTTTATTGTGCTTTCCACCTGGCCCTACACAGAAGAGGGCACACTACTTCTAGAAAAACACTTTTTAACAAAACTAGGTAGGAAGAAACAGGATCAGAAAAGTTGTCCAAGAGCAAAATGAATGCTTGGCCTATGTCAAGCTCATGTTATTGTTTTGATTCTTTTGCAGTATGGCAAGACACTCTATGACAATTACAAATGTGCGGTGAAGAAAGCTGGCTTATCCTCTCAGTGGGCAAATCAAAAAGTGGTGGAACCAGCTGCCCCTGCAGGATCCTCATCAGCAGGTACTGACACTGTCACAGCAGTTGAAGTCACATTTATTGCTCCTTTCTATTATCATCCATGTTGCATAGTCTTTATTCAGAAAACTATCCCATGGATTCAGCAAGATGTCTTTTTATAGAAAGGCCAGTGTAGCAGCAAAACTCTCACTTTACAGTTAGAACTTGGAGAATACAGACAGTTCACTGAAGATCAGTTCAAATCTGCATAACTTAATAAGGCATTTTTCTGTTGGCTTCTGAATCCTTTATCCTCCATCTACATTTTGCAGACTGATGGTCCATGTCTTGAAACTTTCTGTTTGCCCATCTCTACACTGACTGTATTGGAATTTTTCTTCCAATTAGTAAAAGGGGTGAGTGGGATATTCTGAGATTGGTCATTATAGAAAGATTATTACAGGGTGAGCCTATCTCTGTCCTAGCCTTTCACTCATTTGCATGGTAACAATGTGGGTGTTAGGACACAAGAGTAAGAAAGGATTGGGTTATTTTCTAGGATTGTGTTATTTTCTAACCTTTCTTTTCCAGTAGCTTCATCATACTACTGTTACTGATCTAATCATGATACCAGTACAACAATGCATGATACTAGCTGTAACTTGCATGATATTTTTAGTTTACATGCTTAAGATATGCTTTATTAGGAAAGGCATGCTGGCCAAGTACTTACTGTCATAAGGCAGGCGAAATTGAAATCACAGTTTGCAGTTAATATTCTGACTTCTCACACAGACAACTCAAATACCTTTCTAGTGTTTCAGTTCACCTTTTTTGAGTACATGGGAGATAGAGGATGGTCTTCCTGCTATTCCTTGGAGTCAAATCATCTTAATAGATACATGTCTGGCATGGGTAGACCCAGTAACAGACTGTTTTAAAATCAGGGAGGTTTCTGATGGGGGAAGGTCTTCCTAAGAATTTGTTTTACTTCTCATTATCCTGCTCTGATTTTGTTAGCAATAAATTCACTTTATATCTCTACGTTGTGCCTGTTTTGCCCTTGATGGTAATTGGTGAGTGATCTCTCCTTGTTCTTATCTGAATCCATGAATTGTTTGTTAAATTTTCTCTCCTCTGTCCAACTGCAGAGAGGAGTGAGCGAGCAGCTTTTGTGGGTGCCTGGCATCCAGCCAGCATCAACCCTTGACAGGAGGAAGTTTACTTGAGTGAGGGTGGGTTTGACAGTTGTGAAACATTTGTGTTCAGGTGCTGACAGCAGTAGAGAGGTGGCTGGCCAGGAGGGCTCCATGCTGGTGCTGCCATCTGTCCTGGATATGGGCAGGACTGAACCCTTACAAAGGCTGTATGACTATGTATATGTGTGATTTCAGCTCCTGACTAGAAGCCAGGAACACTGCATATGCCCAATGGAATATACTGCTAATTTTAACTAATGGGTTGCATGAAATGGTTAAGTAGCCTGGAAAGGTTTTAGTCATGTATACTGTCTCTATGGAAATATCTCTAAAGGATCATTAGTGTTGTAATTGAGGTAAGTCGCTGTCATTCTGGGTATCTTACACTTGTCGTAGCTGCCCTATATAAAACCTGTTCTAGAACTGCCTAACTGTGAGCAGTTGTTGGTTTGTGTTTTGGAAATGTAACAAAGCATATTCACTTCTGTTTTCAGGTGGCTTCATAGCCATTTGGATGGACTGACTTCAGTATAGGCTAAAATCTGCTCTAGAAAACTCCAGTCCTGTGTGAACTGGGCAGGGGCTGTACGCTGTTAGCTTCAGGGGCAGCCAAGGAAGGCAGGTGCAGCTTTGGTTCTCACTTAGTGTAGCCACTATTCTCTGGACACACTGCTGTAACCAGCATTGGTGTGTTTACATATACCCCAACCTGTGTAATCTGTGGCTCTGAAGTGTCCCAGGTGCATCTCAGTCAAAATATGTTATTTCCCTCTCTGCCTTAGTGTGTGCTTTTGAACACTAAAAAAATCAATTTATGTAGTGGTCCTGCACAATATCATGATGTCTGAAAGATGGAAGATGTCACTTTATGCAGATGTTCCTTATCATTACAAGGATAAATATTTTGCATTTGAGTATCTATATTTTGCATTATTTGGACTACCTTTTTTTTTTTCTTAAAACAAATGCTAATTTGTTGCAGTAACAAGCAGGTAGGACTCAGTATCTTCATGCAGGAAAAGCCCCTTCTTTATTCACATAACTCATTTTTATACAGACCTTGTGTTTAACTCTAATTGGCTGGTAGTTTTCTTGCTACTCAATTTGTTGGTTAGTAAATGGCATTCTGCCTGTCTGTCAAATCTCCCTATTTTTGGATTGTTTACATATCTTCTTCACTAATTCTCATGGGATAGATTTATTGCTTATGCAAGTACAAACCTATTTTTCTTACTAGAATAGGTTGTTGTG
The DNA here is from genome assembly GCA_013397375.1 of Toxostoma redivivum. Taxonomy (NCBI): domain Eukaryota; kingdom Metazoa; phylum Chordata; class Aves; order Passeriformes; family Mimidae; genus Toxostoma; species Toxostoma redivivum. Next base: position 230,444 of record VXBI01011564.1, on the reverse strand, counting down.
TTAACTGCCTTCATTCTTATGATTTTTCCTTATGGGAACTTACAAGCTACTGCTAGCTTAGCTAGAGTAGCAGGGCCTAAACTATATTTTATATGGCCTTTCTTTTATAATATCTCTACCTGTCTGCAACACTAATTCACTATAAAATTTTGAAGAAATTAACTTGTAAAGAATACTATAATATTTAAATTAAAAATAAATCTTGAGAGTAGAATGCATGGGCTCACATACTATATTGTCTGGGAGTCCATTAGCTGGCTGGCAGGAGATGATGTATCAATTGTTGCTTTCAAGTCTTGCATAGTTTATGAAATCCATTAACAGAAGAAGAAACAGATTACCGTGTCCCAGTCTTCTGTTACATCTTTTTTGCCAAGTAGAACACCATACCTTGTACTAGATAGAGTGGATCTCTCTCTGCTCTCCTTCATTTAGTTAAATCTCAGTAATACTGAGGGCAGCAACACCTTTGAGCAGTGTAGAAACCAAACTCGTGCTCTGCTATGAACAGCAGACAGAGGGAGGTGAGACAGTAATTTGTTCCACTTCAGAGACCGTAACCCCTCTGGGCCACAGAACCCAGGAATTTACATCTCCTTCCACTGAGGAAGGAGAGTCACAAGATTGGTTTTATCTTTGTTGTCTTCCATGTTAGTCCTTCAAAAAACACTAGATTGTAGTTTGAATGATCCAAATGGTACTTTGGATTAAAAACGCTGAACAACATGCAGGCACAGGCATAAAACCTAAGGATGTTAGACCACCTTCTGTCATCCCTTGAAGCTTAAATAGCCTTAGTAAATTAGGCACACTGCAGTTTGTCTTACTTCTCTGCCAGTCATGGGATTTGCAGGTATGGCTGTAAAAACACTTTATTCTATTTCTTATCGTATTTCTGGAACCTCTTTGCTGATCAGTAAAGTACACATTAAGATTAAAGATTGTGCTTAGTCTACACTGCAGACAGGTAAGGCTTCACTAACATCTGAGAAGTACATGAGTAGAACTTCACTGGATCTCAGAACTGTAAATTATAATAGAGCTAAGGCAGTCATTAAGGTTTGCAAATGTAGGTCTCTAGGCACCAAACACTGTTCATTAATTTGACACATACAGCTTTCAAAAATGCTACACTAAACTGGAGAGTATTTAATCCTTATCAGACTACACAGGGGCAGGAGATTTTTTATAATTAAAAGAGTAAAATTGTTGTTTGGTCTCACATTCACTTACTCCATTTGACAGTGCTGGGTTATTTATGCATATCCCTTGCACAAGCAGAAATGGTGGGCAGATGTTTTGCAGAGCTTTAACTCAGTCAGCTTCCAGATCTGCACTAATCTGAGGACACAGTGAAGTTCCTAGATCTTTGTGATTCCAAATGGGGCAGATATTTCAGAGCTGAGGAGATGTTTTAGCTCATTTACTAAAGAAAGTGGATCAGCCCCTCTGTAGGATTTGAGACCTTCCACTCCTATGACTGACTGATAAGAAACTATGGTGCTTTTAGTCTTTAGCCTAAATTAAACCCAAAAAAAAGCAATGAATGTGAATGTAGTGATACTACAGCACACTGCAAACTTCAAAATGCTGTTATGAAACACAGGTGTTTTAATGTAAGGTACTTATGGATTTTAATCTAAGATACTTTGTTTATTTTTCTTAAGTAATGAACTGAAAATGAAAAGTCACAAAATGAGCTTGAAGTAGAAAAGAGATTTTACTGAGTTATGTACAAAAACCCTGTAACAAGTGTTTCCTTGTGGAAGGTTGTAAGGAAATTTTTATAGCCTTTTTCTAAGTTGGGTATTCCCTGATCTGGTTAATATCACAAAAACATAACTCTCTTTTCCCTGGCCCCTCTCCTTGTCACAGGTACTGTTCAGTCAAATGGACAGCTTCCCCAAAGTGTTCATTGTTCCAGTGCAGAATTTCCAGACACGCAGAAGAAAGTGGATACATCTGAGGCACAGGTAAGCAGTTACTACAATTAAATGTCAACTGTGAATGAGTTCTCCAAGTTTGTTTTCCTTCACCTACTGTCTTCCCCCTCACAGTGCCAATGAGAAGGATTTGGCTCCTGGGAAAGGTGGCTGCCCCTCCTCATGCTTTGCACACTGCAAACTGTGTGTGCTGTGCAGAGCCAGAAGCCTCCAATGGGAGCTGAAGGCACAGCCACCCACTGCATCTGTTCTTCAGAACAAGCAGCCATCAGTTCATGTAGCAGGAACAGGAATGTGCCTGCTGGGATAGTCTCAAAGTGTGCTGCCAGAACCTGGGTGCCATGTTCTGTCTGCCAAAAAAAAAGGTCTTGCCTTAGAAACACAAGGCATACAGTAGTGTTTTCAGTAGGGAACACTGCACAGCTGAAGATGAGTGTGTAAGAAAGGAGAAACTCTGAAGAGCTAGGGGAAAACATTATATGTTTTCCTTAAGTTCTAAATGCATTTCTTGGTTAAGTTCTAAATTTTATGTAATTGCACCAAATCTGGCTGTAAAAATATCAAAGGGTTCTGTAAGAGAACCTCAAGAACATCATACAGAAAAAAAGTGTGCATTTGTTTGTAGTTCATTATTCAATCTCTCCATCATGCATGAAGTGCACATGACAAATGAAATTAAATTCCTAGGATTTTCTTGTCACCACCATTACGTGTTCTACACTTCTTGTTTCTGTCTTTGAGTTCCTCCTGTTTCTCTGTTCTGAACCTCACTTCCTCTGGACCAGATCACATTCTGAGAACACCGACAGAGTTCCCTCCTTCAATGTCTGATTTACTTCCATGTTTGTAGGCAAGGAGTGAGGAAGAGGAGGCATACATGTTACAATTAGCTCATGCCAGAATTAATGCTGCTGACTGCAGGGATGCAGAGCACTTTTCTCTAGAAGCAGCAAACAAACAGGGGGAACTAGAAACCTCCATGCAACCCCTGGGCTTCGATCCCATTGCAATTATGGACATGGTGGGATAGCTCCTGTGACTGGAATGTTGCCATGAAAGGCCACAGGCTGTTTAGGAGAGACAGACCAGGAAGGTGCAGTGGCAGAATTGCCCTCGATGTGAGGCAGCACTTGGGGTGTACCAAGCTCTGCCTTGGTGAGGATAAAAGGGCAGAGCAGTAAGGGTGACACCATTGTGGGTGTTTGCTACAGGCTGCCTGATCAGAAGGAGGGAGTGGATGAGGCCTTCTGCAGGCAGCTGGAAGCAGCCACACAGTCACAGCCCTGGTTCTTGGGGTGCTTTACCTACTCTGACATCTTCTGGAGAAACAAAACAGCAAAGCACAAGCGGTGCAGGAGATTCCTGGAAAGCACAGATGACAATTTCCTGTCCCAGGTGGTGGAGGATCCAATTAGGGATGTTGGGCTGCCTGACCTTATACTAACAAACAGGGAAGGCCTTGTTGGACCTGTGATGGTTGGGGCAGCTTTGGCTGCAGTGACCATGAGATTGTAGAGTCCAGTACTGAAGGAAGAGGCAGCAGGACTGAGAGCAAGATTTCAAACAAGGACTCCAGGAGAGCCAACTTTAGCATCTTTAGGGATCTTGGAAGAATTCCATGGGAGAAGACCTGAAGGGAAGAGGGGTCCAAGAGATGTAGTCAGTATTCAAGGATCATTTCTTCCAGGCTCAAGGACAGTGCATCCCAAAGATACTTCCTTGATGTTAGTCTTACTAACTGCAGTTATTTGAAATTTTAAAAGCACTCATCCTCTGTGGACAGCATTCAGAGAAGCACTATGAATACTGACAACAGGGAGGTTTCCACTGTCAAACTTCTACAGGCAGCTCAAGAAAGAAAACAAAATACTATTTTCATGTTTCAGGCAAAATGTACTCTACCTAATTTCCCTGTCTACTACACTCATATATTTTCACTCTTTTTATGTTCTTAGATTATGGCATTAGTTTACACATTTGACTGTGTCTGTCCTTTTATTTTTCTGCTTATTAAAGGCTGAAACAAATAATGGCAGTGCATCTGGCCTGGCACAGCCACTGCTGAGGCCACAGAAAGTCCAGAGTAAGAGGACCTCACTACAGCCTCCTCCTCCACCTGAAAGGCGTTCATCTGCTATTTCTGCTTCACCAGTTCTACCCCCCAAAGTGAAACGAGACAGTGGCATTTTCCTAACAGATCCAGAGAGCTTTCCAGCGCCACCACCTACACTGAAGATTGATTTTCCTCCACCACCACCACCATCGGATTTCTGTGAACCTCCTCCTGATTTTGTGCCTCCACCACCACCAGTGTCCAGCAGCAGTAATGGAGATGTGCCATTACCCCCTCCACCCCCACCTGTCTCCAGTAAGCTGCCACCACCACTTCCAGCAAAGAAACCTGTACCACTTCCTCCAAAAAGGCTGGAAAGCACAGGACAGGATGGAGAGCCGCAGTCAGCGGGGCCACCTCTGATTGCAGGGGGAGGCAAGCAAGTAGATTTCATGTCTGACCTAATGAAAGCTCTTGAGAAGAAAAGGGGTAACATCTCCTGAACTCTGGGAGTGGGTAGACTTTAAGACAGAGCTGGTTTTGTGAGGCATCATAGAAGCTCATGCTGGATCAGGCTTCTCCAGGAGGAATTCTCCTTCAGAGTTCCTCTTGAAGGATCTCAAGAAGATGGGGCACTCTTTGTCCCCCAACTTTGTCCCTGTAACCTGCTCCTTTCCCCCTGCACCTCACCATCCCCTGCTCCCATTAACTCCCATTCCAGCATCAGGCTAAGGTAAGAATTAGCTGGAGAGTCTTGCTTCCCTCCACAAGGACAGCCAGGGACAGTGGAGCAGCACTCTGGAGCCAGCCATCTCAGAAAGTGAAATGCATCTACTCTGGCTGCCTGTATAGTAGAATTGGAGTTAAAGGAAAAATACAGAGTCCTCATGCAAATTTTGAGAAGTAGGAAGGAAGATCCCTTTTCACAGAATTGCCCTTAAAAGTTCTTTATCTGAAAACTCCTAACTATGGGGATGTGTTTCTTCCAATACAAAGATGATTTTAATTTTTTTTTTAAATAGTCTGTCTTAAAAATTAAAACCTCAGCTAGATTATTATGAGATGCAAGTTAGGGCCAGGACCATTTCCAGACAGTGTCACCCCAAATGTGCACTCAGTCATACCTGTCAGCATTCACAGCTGCTGCTTTGAAACCTCATTTATTTGGTTACCTTAGACAAAGATAGAAATTGTATTTTGAAATCATGTATGCTTCCATGGCAAGCAGGGATTTTTTTTCTGTTGGTTAACATTTGTCTTCAAACTGTACCTAGCAATGATCTGTCTTGTGAAAGACTTTGTAATTATCTTGTACCCGATAGGAATGTCTCCTCCTACATTTTTTTCATTTGTTCTCTCCATTTAATTCTCCACTGTTCATTTAGGAAGCCTTCATTGTTAGCTCTTAAATAAAAATAGCTTCTATTTTATATCTGTACAAAGTTTCACAGTTAATAAACAGCCCTTTTACTGGGAATTGGAACTTCAAATATTTTAAAGAATTTTTGCCTATACCTTCTAGGCTTTGTTTTATTTATTCTGGTCTTTGCCTCTTCTCATGCACACTTGACCTTCTATCATCAGCAGTATATCTCTGCATATTGAATTATAAAAAAGCATAAAAAGCAAAGTGTGTGGTCTAAATAAATAAATGGATGAAAGCAGCTGACAGAGCAGGGGGTGAGCCTGCTGTTTGTCCGAATGGATTCCTAGATCCAGAAGTCGTGGTGGAGGCAGGAGAAGGACAAGCTGGTGGCAGTGCCATGGTCTGTGTTTTGGGTCATCTCTAGTCTTAATTGTGGCTTAAGGCTGGTTTGTCAATACTTACATACCTGCATAACAAGCTAAGCAGAAATAAGAAAGCTGTACCCACGTCTTCATAAAGTACCTTCCCCTTTGAAATTACTACTTTTTAAAAAATTATTTTCTTTTCTTTTTTTATTTTATTTAAACTGAAAACAGTGTTTGGAACCACGTACATTTCTTCCTGAAATGATTTTGCTTTAAACACCATGTTAAGCTGACACAGAGTCCATCCAGCTCTTACTGGGTTTTGAGCTCCCTTGCTTTCAGCTGAACTGAGCAAAAAGCTCTCACCAAGAGAACTATGCCCACAACTAACAAAAGTGTCACCTGTGGAAGTCTTGAATTAACATGCTGGGCCATTCAAAGTGTATCTCAGCACCTTCAAACTGCCAAACTGAGAAATGCCCTCGAGACCAGTGCAAGGCTCATACAAGCCACATTTCAAAGTGGAGGGCAAAAATACCAATGACCTAAAAGTAAGAGGATTAAAACTAGGAGTTTAAAAAAAAAATGAGGAAAGGATTACTGATTCCCAATCTCTTCCCATATAAAACTGAAGGAAGCATTATGCAGAATCATTGAAGAGATAGGTGTCATTTCCTGACTAGGTATTAGGAGTGCAGATATTTGACATACTTAGGTGACAACAGCTGTCTGTGAGTCAACTATTTCTAAATCAAATTAATTTTATGAAATATATACCCAGCATCAAAATAAAGCAGAACATATCCTTGGAAAAACTATTGAGACTTTTACAATGCCTTTTCTAGCACTCACTCTTCTCACCAGAATGCTCAGCCTCCCACCCTATTTCTCCCCCTTCTCTTTTGTTACAACACAAAAAAATCAATTTTATACCTTTTACATCTGCAGTCGATCATAATTCATGCACTTAATCTTACACAAAAGAAGCTGAACTTTGTTCAAAACAAAAAAAGCCAAAGCCTACAGAAAACTCCAAAAATCAAGTAAAATGCTGTGATGATTAGACCTCTATCAACTATTTTGTATATGTACATGGTTACATGGAATTTTTAAAATGGAATTTTTTAAAATTCCACTCAAAGAACAAAGCTGCCTCTTATTGATACACAATTATCTGGCTTGATCTGGTACCAAAATATGCTGCAAAATACAAAAAGATGTTCCAATGCTGTAATTCAAAGCATTTGTAAAAAGAAATTAATCCTTCCACCTCTACCTAATCTATTGCCTTCTAAATGGTCTGTATATCACTAGACCTTACAGTATTTTAATCTGAAAATATCTGAAATTACAGCATGTCCTTTTTAACCTTCCTCCATACCTGAAATAGAAGCAGTCTCAACTAAGATGCTTCCAATGCAGTCCTTTTCTAGGGCCAAACAGAGAATTCTTCCTGAGACTTCATTTCTATGCACCAATAATCTTTCTACTCCTATGAAGTGATCCTCTGGCACCTGATACCAGCAAACACACCAAAACTTACTCTGGAGTAAGTCAATTCCAAGATAGACATCTTTGCTAACTATTTAACTGAATTTCCTTTAAAACTTTTCTCAGTTTAATGGGACAAAACAGAATAAGAAAAGGTGTCAAGGTCTAAGGTGATTCTCTGTGCCAAGTTTGCAAGATTTAAGAACATGGCTATATTTGATGAGTGTGTAACAGCAAGAGGAAAATTCATCCAAATATTGCATTCTTAAAACTAGCTTAGATCGATTTTAAATTGATCAGTCACTAAAAGCTATTAAGACCCACCTGATCAGCCATGAATTTTGAGAGGTTAAGTGTGACAGTTTGGCAGAACTTAAATGTTGGGACTCAAAGTAATGCACAGCTGAATGTAAGAGGCAGAGTTGTCAATGCCATTATAATCTGCTGATGCAACCATACATAGTGATGCACTCCTTTAATATTAAGACTTCTTAAGTTGGTCAAGAACAGTAGCAGATTCCAGTTCACAAAATCTAAGGGAGAGAAGTTCCTGTAGCTTGATCCATTAGCCCTGTTTGACGGCTTGAGCTTTGACCTTGATCATTCTTCTTGCTTGTCTGAATGCCCCTCAGGATGAGCAGCTGACTTTCAGATGTTTGGCCCAAGCTGGGGGGCGCAGGGAGTACCCTGCTCTCTCTGCAGCCTCCTGCCTCTGAAAGGGGTGTTGTAAAACCTGCTCTAGGAGCTGAACCTGCAAGCAATTAGAAATGGGTAAGTTTTTATACAAAATGTTTTCTGGTAAACAAGGAAAGTTTCTTCCACTTTGCCTTATGCACCCTCCTGGCTCCAGAAACTATACACTAATTGCTTTGTATTATTAGTACTACTATTAATATAGTCACTACTAGTTATGTTATGATTAATACTATTAATAATTTTGTTAATATTTTAAATAGCAATTGGTGTTATATGCTAAAATTTTGGTCAAAATGTAGTACAGTTCAAAGTGTAAATGTAAAAATTATTTCATTAGCTGTTATGCCAGTTATTATTAAATGTGTCAAGAAAAAAAGATAATTTTACCTCTGAAAAATCATTCAAATTAGCTTTTTGAACTGCTGATTCTGCCATCCAATTCCTAAGTATGTATCTAGGATTAATATCTGAAACCAAGAGTAAATAATGTTAAATTTAGTTAGACATATTCAACAAAAGGAAAACAGTCATTGAAACGTGTCACTGAAATCTTCAAGAAGATTTAAATTTGCAGATCAAGAAAAAATGCATAAAAAGGAAAGGGAATTAATCAATCTTACTTAATTCTATGACTTGCTAAAAGGATTTTTAAACTTGCACTATCAATAGTGCCAAAGTGCCAAAGAGAAATCAGAGTAGCACAGAACATGACATTGATACAGGAAGGATTTGCTGTCAGGAACACCCGCAGGCTTTTCAAGTGCAATGAGTTTCATGGCCTACATTTCTGCTGTATTTGTGGAATATATTTCAGTGTTGTCAATTCCGTCCTGGAGATCACAAAAATGAACATTGTATTATTTAATTTAAAAAGTAAGTACTAAGATATCCTTATAAGTATATGAACGTAGATACTCCTACATCATGTAACAAAAGTTTAGCCATAAAAGCCTTTAATGTTACATTTCAGCTGTATTTTTTAGAAACTACTTTTTCAATTTTCCTTTTAATCTCCTGGCTAGGGATAGGCAGAGGTTCCTCAGTTTTTTCCACAGCTGTCTGTTGTATCCTTTTGGAAACCCTTATGAAAACCACACTGTTTCCCTGCCTTGTTTCAGGCTGCTTTTGTCTAATGAACAGTAGAGAGAATGTAGCAACACTGGAAAATGAAACTGCTGAATTAGTAAACCAGAATATATCCTACAGCAGAGCCACTAACAACTTATAAAAGGAGTTTTGTCAACCTGTATGCCAGGGACAATTCTTATAAGCACACATGGCTCTAATTATCAATTTCTTACCAGATTATGTCAACGAAATTCTTATTTTTGTTCTGCAATTAAAGGCTAGAATTCTACTTCAGTAAGTTTTCCCTTTACCTAATGATCAAAATAATGTTACAGAATAATTATAACACTTAATGCCTGCTTTGAAGTCTTAATTTATAATTGGTCTGTATATTTTCCCCAATTCAGTAAGCATTTTTTACAATAAGGTATTAGTGATACCAAAGGTGTTTCACCCATGCACTTGAAACCAAAAGTCTGTGATTTATGGACATACACAAACTTCATTTCCTTCTCTTTCCACTGATGTAGGTTTTATATGAATAAATGTTAGTTTTATATATTTCTTTTCTTAAATCCATGGAGCTTTATAAAATATGCTTATAAATAGCCTTACAGCATATTTGGAAGAGGGTATTGGAAAAAGCAGAGGAATCATCAAAATTACCATCTCAAACTTCCCTCTACTCAATTCTTTTAATAAATTAGTTATTATTTTATTTACAAATAATATATTAGAAGGGGCCACAGACATTCTTCTTTTTCACATCTTCACTGTCTAGTACATACTTACACATACTAAAAAAGGCAGTAAATACAACTGTCTACTGGGAATCCTGATAACCAATACACAGGCATAACATTCTGCCCTAACTGCTAAAAAACAGTTTTACCACTTGGCAAAACAATTTGCTCTGGTCAAGTATTTGATTTAATCCAGTAAGTGGGTTATCAATAGTAAAGTGTGATAACTATTTAAAAAAATATTTTAAAAGGTGAAAAAGTTAACATATGACTCATTCAAAAAATGGTAATTCACATAAGAGCTGTGAGTCATTTTAGCAGGAGAATATTTGTCCCAGAAATAAAATCTTAATAATTGCAAATTGACAGGGTTCACAGTGGTTTTAAAAATATCGGTATTTAACACAAGTGACAAGATAATTATGAAAGAGTAATACAAGCCAGGTAAGAAAAGGAGAAAGCAAAAGAACTTTTCTGCCCTTTATAAGAATGATCTGGTCTACTTTTTTTACATGCTTCTTTTGTAAAGAAGTATAATTTTAGGCTCAAATTGTCAAAACTTTTTGATCAACTCCAGAAGAACTAAGTTTAGGCAGTGCAAGATAAAACACTACTAAGAACTGAAAACTAAATAAAGGGAGAAAAAAATAAAAATAATGAATAAGTGATGACTTCAAATGATTCAAGTTAATGTATTTTGAGAAGTGAGATTATTTATGACACTAACAATTAGGGAAGGGTGATGAATAATGAGGTGTTAATGGCAATATATTCAAGGTCAGTCAAAGACAGCAGTACACAATTTAGTGGACCCAGCTGGGAATCTGAGGAGCCAGGACAGTTTTGTCTTCAACATGAAATTCTGGGTAAAAATGCAGAGTTGAATGAATTGAGCCAGATTTCTGCTGGAAGTTGTGCTGACACATACAGCTGTTACAAGCAAATGCTCAAACAAACAAACAACAAACAAAACAAAAATTGAAATAATTTTAAAGAGATCATAGGGGCATCTAAGCAATCTAGTTAAATGCATGGATGTAAAAATGTAAAAAAGAACAAAAATAAACCTCACTAAGAAATTTCAGTCACACTGTAATATGGAGCAGCTAGCAAAAATTCAACAAGAGTTGTTGATTTTAAATAAAACAATAACAAACTAACATCAGTAGCCTATTATAAATTTTTGCAGCTCTGCAGTATGAATAGAGTGATAGGTGATTATATGGGAGAAAATGAACTGAACCATGAATCTTTGCAGATCAGGTTTTGACTGCTACCAAAACTAAGACGATTAGCACAAGTGATTTTGAAGGCAAAACCTTTTCTGTGTTTCATCTGTCTCCTGTACTATGAGATCCCCTAAGTGCATGTAGAAAAACATAATGATGGTTTGTTAGAAGATCACTGACAAAATAGGATCCTTTCTGATTTAGAATAAAACCTCAGAATGTAATGATTTTCTCTAAAAGCAGATTCAAAGGATATAGAAAATAAAAGTGTGTTTAGACCGTTTTCAGTATTCAATTTTAGCTGTGGAAAACAGGAGCATGAAAATTCAAAATTATAATTTGAGTGATGGCCCTCAGAAACTCACAGATGAAGCTCATTAATCCTGTCAAAAACAATAAAATAAATATTTCTTCTTGGTAGTTCTTTTCATATTAACTTTCTAAAATGCATATAGAATTTTAAGAAGTGTTCTTTAAAAAGGATAGAGCCTTTGTTAGAAAATGGGGATGCAAACTTGAAACCATAAATTATGCCCTCTGTAGTTTACCATCTCATTACTGAAAGTCAGTGCCAACCATTCTCCTAGCAAATCGATTGGAGCTTTAGAAGAAAGTGGCCAATCAATATTGAACAAAAGCATGCAGCCATTTCCATCCTGCTTTGCAGGAAGCACCCTGCAAAGCAGTGTAACACTGAAGCCTCTTATGCAGAGTTTGATCAGATCCTGCAGTTCCTTCATTCCCTTTTGGCCATTGATTTTCAGTTGCTCATCTTCTCTTATAAGCAAATTTCACAAATTTACCACAGCTTACTGCAGATCAAAAATATCTCCCACCGAACAATCTTGGAGTTTCACATCCGCTGTTTTTGCTGTGATACCTAACGGCAGTACCTTTGCCATTTTGTGTTTAGAATAATTTGGAGAATCAAAGCACCTTCCTTTGCCTTCTATGACTAGATAGTCCTTTCACAAGGAGTTTTTTCTCTGGGTGACAGAAAGGAAAAGCGTGTCCCCATCAGAAATCTGAATTCTATGTAGCATGTAGAAAGGACAGACACAGACAGAATGAATGTGTAGTGTTACAAGATTTGCAGCAGCATAATGAGAGCTTCTCCTCTTCAGAAAAATACTGTATTTTAGTTCTACCCAAAAAGAAAAATATCTAACACTAAAGAAACATATGTAAATAGATATTTGCCATCTGCAAGGATATGATTCTTTTGGATTGTTTTACTCACTTGCCATTCTTGTTCTTCTTTTGGCATCTGAGTCACCATTGTTACTACACATGAAAAACAAAAAGAAAAACAGAAAGCACTTTAGCTAGTGAGGATTATGCTGATTTATTTTTAGAAATATCTTATTTGACTTCTATTAAAATCATCAAGTGCTCTGCTTTTGTGTTTGGCAGAAGCTGGCATGAATCTCTAAGAATGATTAGACTTGGAAAAAACTTCACATCTTCTTGTAGGTTTTGTGCCTTATATTGATTTTTCCCCCTAAGAATTGTATTTACTGAATATTTCCAAGTACCTGATATGTATTTATTTTCACTACTATTAGCCATGCATACCATATAGAACTAAGAAAAAAATGTTAGATTCTTTACTGATTTAACACAAAAGAATCCTGTGCATTCCTATCTATGCAACACCATGGTTTCCAAACACAATCTGTGTATTTGCAACTGTTCAACTTCCATCCCCTGCCACCATAAAGCAATGTTATTACATAGTAAATACATATATATATAAACAGTAATTGGACACTATTTATTCCTATGTACTTGCAAAATCTGTTTGTGATTCTTGGATTGAATCTGCAGGATTGGTATTTTAAGAAAAACTGTTAACCGAAGAAAACTGATCGGGTGCTCAATGAAGGACAAAGATTAGAAATTACTCCTTCTAAGTAATTTTTATGTACCTGTGTATCAAAACAGAATAACAACAGTAATTATTGTTGAATCCAGCACAGTCTAAAACCATGAAGTCAAAAAAGGTGTATGAAACCATGTATGGGCCAGTTTATTAGACTCACTAAAGACTATGTGAAATCACTACAGAATAAAGTTGTCTGCTTCTTTAAACTGCATTCACACTCACCTGTTTAATCTCAGGAGGTACATAGTAACCCATTCTGAAAATAATTTGTGTTTACCCAGATCTTGGAGAGCCCAGAACTCCTAAAGAGAAAGAAACACTTAATGGCAGGTAATCGGAATTATTTTCCAGTTAAGCAAAAACTAATCAACAAATATTGTATTTTAACTGCAGCTGGCAAGTAAGCCTCACATAACCACTTGCTCATGCTTGAGCTCAGTGGGGGTTTAAAGTAAGGTTAAAGTAAGAAAACTCATGAGTTGAGGTAAGAACAGTTTAACAATTGAAATAATTTAATAATAACAATAATAACAGCAATAATAATAGCAATGAAAATGAAAATATCAAAAGCAGAGAGAAATAAAACCCGAAAGAAACAAGTGATGCGAATGAAAAAACAATTGCTCACCAACCTATGTCCAGCCAGCTCCCAAGCAGTGCCCCTCTCAGCTCTCCCCTAGTTTATTTGCTGAGCATGACACCAAGTGCTGTGGGATATCCCTTTGGCCAGTCTGGGTCAGCTGTCCTGGCTCTGTCTCCTCCCAGCTTCTTGTGTACCCCCAGCCCCCTTGCTGGCAGGGCACCACGAGGAGCTGAAAAGTCCTTGACTTAGTGTAAGCCCTGCTCAGCAACAACTGAACCATCAGTGTGTTATCAGCATTACTCACAATCTAAATCCAAAACACAGCACTGTACCAGCTACTAGGAAGAAAAGTAACTCTATCCCAGCTGAAACTAGGACAATGAACAATAAAAGGATTTTAAAGGCAATTGTATGATGGCCCTTCAAAGAATTTTCTCCCTGAACATTCTACTAGCATCCTTTCCTCTGTACTCAAATTATTTCTTTTTGCTAGCATGATACATTCACATTAATCCATCTCATTATGACCAATTTTACCTAAACACCTCTAGCTCTTCACCCCTGTTTTTCCTTGGCTTATTGTCCAGCCTAATTTATTTTTTAAGTTACATAACTACAAGTTTACAAGTTAAGTTACGTAATTACTCTCTTCTGACACTTGTACATGGGTCAGATATATTCATAGAGGTTTTTTTCATTAAAAACTGTGCAAAAAGCAAAATATATGAATAAAGAAAAGGTGGAGAGAAAGGGAAACTAAAGTCTACATGAATAGGAGAAAACTGAGAAGAACAGAGACAGCATAAGAGGAGAGAGATTTTGGGAAAGGCTGACAGCAAGAAACCAGAGCTTGGGGTTACTGCCTGCAGTGATGGACAGCAAACACAAACCAGGCCTCCCTGGCTGACCTGACTGAGCTAACAGCTGCTTCACATTCCTCAGCTGAAAGCAGCCAAACCTCAGACAAGAAATGAAGTTCAGAGAAAGAAACAGATTAGGAAGAAATGGACATAGATAAAAGGAGGTATACAGGACAAGAGAAAAAAATAAGGGAAATTAAAAGCAAGAAGAAAACGTTTTTATCCCATCTGGGTTATTTGGTTTGGGGGATTTTTTGAGGAATAAGAGTAAAAAATATATGAAAACTATCAAATACTTCAAATATGATATATTTGATCATAAAAATGAGCACAGAAACTACTAAGAGCTGGGAATCAGGCAGGTGGATAACAGGTGAGTGTGAGAATCAAGCATTTGTTCAAAGATGTGCAGAGTTAGGCTGCTTTAGGAGGAATTTCAGAATGTTTTCAGTTAATACTAAATATAAGGACTCCTGCAGTGTTCCCAAAGGATTCTGGCATTTTTATGTCAATTTTGTTATGCAGTGGGAAAATCTTAAGTGATTGACAAATCAATATGAAAACTTACTCATAAAAGTATTGGTGTGTAAATAAATAGAGGTGAAATTACTTTAAAATTGAAATTATTTAAAACAATGAAAACTTTTTACCAGCATAAAATTGTATTTGTTTTTCCACATCAGTTTTGGAACTCAGAATTTGTGAGTTAAATCATTTCATTGTGTGGAAAAAAAAAAGATCAGGTTGCTACCAAGTGAAGGCTGGAAATGACCCTTGGTGTAGCAGCAGGGTCACAGCTACACCTCAGTCGCTGGTTCCTCAGCCAACACCTTCAAAAATGGGGAGATGGAGTTGCTATAAATGGAAAAATCCCTTGGGTTCTATGACAAAAATACCTTGTCTTGCAAAA
This sequence comes from Toxostoma redivivum, assembly GCA_013397375.1. Taxonomy (NCBI): domain Eukaryota; kingdom Metazoa; phylum Chordata; class Aves; order Passeriformes; family Mimidae; genus Toxostoma; species Toxostoma redivivum. The sequence continues at coordinate 215,252 of VXBI01011564.1, read as the reverse complement.
ACACCCATCCTCTTATTACCCCCCTGTGCAAACAGTTAATTCCAAAGCCACAACTGCTGGGTTTTTTTGTTGCTTACCTCTAGCAACTAGTTCAGAGTACCTAAACTTTTAAACTCTTAATAGCTTCAAGTTCATAAAAAGGTCAGGATAGACTTCTTACTTAACAGAAAAAAAAAGGAAAACCAGAAAATTTGCTCAAAATCACTTAATTATACTTGGAAAAAGAACCATCAACTCCTCATTTTCATCCTGTGTTTTATATAGTCATCCTGCTGCCTAAAAACAAGCTCCTAAGTCCACCTGCTCGTTTGAAATTGGCTTCAAAAACAGACATAAATTAGATGTTTGGGGAAGGCAACGAAGTTTCCCAGGCAAAATGAACAATATTCATCACATGGAAAAGGCACTGTATTAAAGAATAAAAGAAAAAAAATCAATTTGGCTCTTGCAAAAAGGCTACTCTCTTTCCAGATCAGGCTGCTTTTCAGAATTTCTCTTTTGCTTTTTTATCCAATAATGACTTGCCTAGCATCTCTGTCCAGTTCAAATATTTCAGCTATATTTCCACTTTCAAAGATTGCACTACACCCAGGTAAAAAATTTTAAATACTTTCACGTCTTTTATATATGGAGGATTCTTCATTGGTCCTGAAGAGTAAGTTTAGGCTAAGTTAGCAGAAACAGGGGATGTGATAGCAGGCTGAGCAGGACACAATAGCAAAATGTATTCTTATGCCTTAAGTTACACTTAAAACCAATCTCATGCTCAAGGAAGAGCAGAGGCCACTGTGGGTAAAGATTTCTAGCAGAAGTTTATGTTGAGATGGGATCTCACTTATCATTAGATACCAAGATAAGCAAATACACCTGAACAGACGTTTAGGCCACCTGGTAAAACCATGTCAGGAACAGTCTGGTTGACCTGAGGCCAAAATTTTCCTCATGAGCCCTGTGCAACTTCATTTGTTGGACAAAAAGTATTCTTAAACAAAACAACAAAAAAAAGGGAGATGAGAAGGAAAAAAGTTGTTTGCAGCAGATCCACGTTAAATGTGAAGAAAATCACATTCCCAGTTGTGTATGAGTATTTATGACTACTCATATTGGACCTGTACCAAAGACTGCAAATCTGACTTCAGCATTCTTCATTAATGTACCTTTCATTAGCACTTTTCATTAACATATCCATCATTACCAGACACAGGCTTAACAAGGGGTGGTAGCCTGACACAGGTGTATTAGTTCCTCTGTCCCTTAATAATGATACAACAACACATTTCCCAGATGAATTATGGCTTGAGATAGCCTCTACTATATTGAGGTTATGCTCAACTTGATTTACTCTTTTTATAGTAAGTATCCCTAAGATTGGGTTCTTGTATTTATACCTTAGGAATATGGAGCTCCTTTAACTGGTCTGCAGTAATTTCACTCAGTTCTCGGAATGTCATTGTAAAATCAGCCTTTGTATCTTCCATAATCTAGTGAATAAAGATACTTCTGTGAGTGATTTTCAAGTGTGGAGTGTCAGTTCAGATGTTTGCCAACAAAATTAGCAAAGTAAACTCACATTTAAGAGGAAAGCAATCAAATAGTTATCCTTCTCATTCTCCCCAAGAAGACCCAATTTTGTTTTGAACAGTTCTGTGAAACTGAAAATAGTGACAAAGTATGGAAATTGTGAACATTATATATTTTATAGGATTGTGACTAGAAGGTTTCAGTTCTGAGAGTGCATACCGACTGTAATAGTGCTCACCATACCCCTCCAAGATTTGGGAAGCTCTGCAAAACAAAAGAAATGTCAAGTTCTAAGGAACTAAAATGCTGCTGTGGGTATAATCCTGCTGTACAATGATATTCTCAATCATCTGGGATATCTGTTCTTCATGTAAGAAGAGCCTATTAAAATACTACTTCATTACTTCAGGAAGATGCATGGTCTTACAAAACAAGCTAGACAACCTTAGAACAGAATACTACAGGCAAAGGCCCTACCTTAGTGAAAGGAGAAAGGATCACACAACATCTAATACCTCCCTGTGGTCCTATTTTACTACTATTTATGACCAACAAAAACTTTTCTTCCCACCCTCCAATCTTATTCTGGCAAATAATTAATCCATAATCAATTCCCAGTTAGAAAAATAAAATATTTTAAAAGCTAATCCCTTTCTTTCCTGAGCATATGGTGATTACAGTGTCACCCCATCTCACTAGTTCCTTTAAGCATTACAATATTTTAAGGATTACTTACAGCTGCTTTTGCCTGGGATCCAATAAAGGTTTTAGAGCTTGTAACAGCTTGCTCAGATTAAACAGCCCAACATTTGCCTGATTTCCTATTTTATACCTCCTTTCATCATCAGATGTGTTTGGAACAAAATCTGTTTCAAACAAAACATTACTTTTCCATAACAGAGTAATTACAATAAACAATCAATGTTAAAATATTGAAATACATTAAGTTTTAGACAGCAAACTTACAGTAGACCTAAAACTAAATATTTAAAATCAGATCACAAGAACACTTATTTAAATTGAATTAACTCAAGATCTATTATTTGCAAATCTAAGGAATATATCCTTCACACACAAGTTGCCATGTGTCACAATTGACCGTTTCCTACCTGAAGATACAAGGTAAATTCAGATGATTACAGAGAAAAAGATCATTTTTGCATTAAAAACACTCTCTTTTACACTTAAACCCAATATTTTTATTACATCTAGTGCTACTGTTTAGCACATAGATTAAGCAAACAAATGTCCAACTAGATTCAGAATTTAAGTATTTATGGAAAAGTCGCACATATATTAAATGTGTATTTAATACCTCACCTAAGCAAGATTTGTTTCAATTGGACAAAAAAGCTTTGTATTTACATAAAAATGTTCCAGTATGCATATCCATTATCTAGGAGATAAAAAATACCTGTAATGCAAGTTATAAGTATCCAGAAATAAAATGTATGCCTATCTACAGCAGCAGTCTGTAGGGATCAGTGGGAACCCCTCACTCAGATCAAACCCAGACGAGCTGATCAACGCACACAGCATCACCCAAGTCCTCAGAGGGCACTGACAGCAAACTGAGCTGGAAGGAGGAGACTCATACCTCATCTGTCAGATCTGGGGAGTGGTTCAGATCTGAATTTCAACTCTAAAACCTCTCATCCAGCTCTAGGGTGCACTGTCTGGCTGGGACAGAGTCAGTTTTCACAGCAGCCTGTCTGGCCCCCTGTATTGGACTTGTGACTAAAGCAGTGCTGATAGCACAGCAGTGTCCTACACATTGCTCAGCAGGGCTGGCCCAGCATCAAGGGCTCTCTTCTCACTCTGTAAGCCCAGAAAATGAGGCTGGGGTGGGCAAGAGGCTGGGAGGGGATGCAGCTGGGACAGCTGAGCCCAGCTGACCAAAGGGATATTCCACACCTACAATACCATGATCAGCAATAAAAACCGGGGGTTTTCCATGGCAGCTGTTGCTTGGGGATTGACTCGACATCAGTCTGGTGGTGAGATATAGTGAGTGATTGTCTTTGCATCACTTGCTGGTCACTCCTGCCCATTTTTTCCCCTTGACTTATTCAAATGTCTTTATCTTGACCTATAAGCTTTTTCTTAGCTTACTTTTCCAATTCTCTCCCTCAGGACACAGCAGGGAGGAATGAACAAGGAGCCTGTGGGTCCTTAATTGCCAGCTGGGGTCAACACCCTCTATAGAGAAAGATCTAAAAGCAAATAAAGCCTCATTTTGTTCAATACAATATGAGAAACAATATGACATTTAATCTCATGACTTTTCCTTAATTTGAGGCTGCAGGCATGAAAACACATAGCAAGATAACCACTGCTGATTCTGCAGTTTATTCAGTTGCAAACTATAAACAATATTCTAAGAATACACATTTATGTACTTACTGAACCTCTATCAATCCCAGACTGACTGAGTTAAGACTTTCAAAGAAAGGTTATCATGACTGTGTAGGTTTGATTTCTTTTCTTCCAATACATAATCAGCTGCTGTGACTATAAAGCTAGAACTTCATGCATGCAAAGTTACTGTATTACACTTCTGCTTTTGGCTGCTTCCAGCAATACACAATTTTTCGTTTTCTATGCTTCTGTTGTAGCATCTATTGAATTGATGGTGTTCAAGTGGAAATAGTCTCATGGAAATGGGTTAAATAGTAATATTTCATTAACAAGACTTTTAGTCCTTGAATGCAACCTATATAGTGTAACATAAAACTGGTTGCTGATGCAATTTTTTTCCGTAAAACTCTTCAAACAGTACACATGCTTGTACAGTTTTTCTGCTAATAATGAAAGGAGCTTTCATGTAATGGAAACTATATAATTTATTATGAAAAGATTATTTAAAATTAAAAAACAAAACAAACAAACCAAAAAAACCACACAGGTGCTACACTCACTTGGGTCATAGGAGTCCATAAAACCAAATGGACCATAATCTATTGTAATGGACAATAAACTGAAGTTATCTGTATTGCACACACCTACAGTTAAACAGAAAGGAGAAACAAAGTTAAAATTCCACCTGAACCCCAGTATTTAGGCAATTTGCTGTGAAACAGGTTCACTGAGAGCTCTCAGGAATCAGACTCTGGAAAATGTACCCATCCCTCTGCCCCCAGCCCATGCCCTGCAGGACACCAAAGCTCCCGCCGCTGTTTTGGGGTTAATCCCACAAATCTGGCAAACCCAGACAGCTTGGTTTTCTGTGCACTGGAAAAGGCCTGGGCTTTATGTGGATGGATCAAATTCAGAGCACTTAAATTTACACATGGCATCAGTACCCTGTCTTTGTATCCTGCACTGTTGCAACAGCTCTGAGAATTCTTGCTCCTGTATTCTCATCCTGTCACAGTTGTGCTCTGAGAGATCAGACAGCCTAACTCTGTTGCAAAAGCCCCTTGTGTAACAGATAAAGCTGTAGGTGAAGACATCAGCACAACTAAAGACCAAGGTGACAAATAAAGGCAATTTTTACATACATTACTGTAAAGTATCCCTCCCCTAAAGCGAATGCCATCTGGCACCTTACCATGTGCAAACCCCACAGACATCCACAAGGAAATGAGATTTGCAGTCTCTGACACGACTGTAGAGAAAAATTCCTAAAATCAAATACATCTTTTACTTCAAGTTCTCTGCATCAAAAACCAGCAAATACATAAGCATTTTACACATTTTAGAAATATGTAATACATTCTATTTTTCAAATTTATCTATCTGTCTGTCAGGACTTGTCATGCCCATTCTAAATTATGTGACTGCATAATAACCTTATTGAGAAAAGACTATAGTTAAATAAGTATACACAGATGTCCTTAAAGAAATTTAGAAGTAAAAATAAAAAAAAAAAAAAAAACCAAAAGACACTATATATACTAGGCAGTATACTACATTATACTATATATACTGCATTTACATTAGCAAAAGCACACTTCATGACCACTGTTCCCTGACAATCTAAGCAGTAAGAGAACAAAAAACAACAGAAAATAGAAGCTTCACAATAAACATTTTCATAATGGAAACTGGTAAAAAGTGTTCATATTTGACTTTGAGAAAACAAAAAAAAAAACAAGAAGCAGATTTTTACTACAGAGAACTAACATATTTGCTAATAAAACCTGGAAGATTACTTCAAATTTTAAAATCTTGTAAAACTTGAAATTGTGAAGACCTTCCTGTAATTTTTGTTCACGTGCTTTTGGAAAATTAAAATTACCCTTAAAAAAGACTTACCAGGTATCTATTAGAGTCATTCATAGCTATTGATGGAAAATGTTCCTGGATGATAAAGTCTAGTAATCTTCTGTAACAGCAGAAACAGAATTCATTAAACAAAACTGGTACTTTGGAACTGATCTTAAAAATTCTTGTTTTAAAAAAGCAAAATGCTGATCTACAGCTTGCCACAAATAGTTATTAAAAAACCTCAGTCTATTTATTCCAATGAATATTAGGTTAAGTTCTTCCAAACGCTTAGAGATAAAACCTAAGGTTGTAGTCCTAAATACGATTGGAGGCTGCCACACAGGGTTAAAATTATCCCCACATTGAATCTCTGGAGCACACCAAGATGTGATTTTGCATGCAATATCCAGTTTTTAGGGAAGAAAAGGAGTTTGCATTTCCAAAAAAACCAGTATAAGATTACAAGGAATAAACATTCCACATCAGAATTCTCACAAAGAAAATCTTATGGCTGAATTTTTATGAAGTAGGGTTACTTCCACAGTAACTGGCCATTCCTAAAACAATGCTCCACATTCCTGCAAGACAGGCTTAGGGAAATTGGATATATGCATTAAAATTTGCAGGACCTGTCACAGAAAACTGAGAAATGTAGGAACTTACACTTTCAACTTAGAAATCTTTTCAAAACAAACAGCTGCTCCCCTAGTACTTAGTTACCAGAACTACTTAGGTTTAAAACTTTCTTCATTTTGTAAGATCCAGGCCCTGAGAAACATCTCAAGGGTTTTACCCTTGTGAGGTAAGATCTTTGGTATGCTTGTATAAAAACAGCAGGTTACCCTTCTAAATTATGTCATCTTACTTGCTAAATAATTTATGTCTGAATTCCAACTGTATACACAAATTCTAATATAACTTAATTGTTGAGAAAACTATTCCAGTTACTGTGAAGATTCAATTCAAACCTTAGTAAGTCCAGTTCCCCAGAGTGAGCTAAGATTTCCAAGGATCCTATACGAAACCACGATTTGGCAAGTCGTAGCACTATTGCACCTTAAATAGAGAGACAAGTGCATTTAAGTATAAACAGAGTATCAGCAAAATAAAACATTTCCATAGCAAAAGCCACCATGTGTTGTTTCTATAGACACAGAGTTTATATATGCACACTTAAACTGATATTTTTGTAAGTATGCCTAACACGTAACAGATAAATATGTATAACATTATTTTACTACACATGCATTTTAATGATAAAGCTTGATTTGCTATACCAGCTACCACAGGCAAAATTCTGTTAGTGCATTAATACTAGAATCACCCCAGAAATGCCAGCCTCAAAGAAAGAACACAAACAGATTTTTCCCCATGCTGTGCCATCTCACTCTTTTTCAGAGCAGGTGTAGATGATGCAGCAATGACATGGCCACAATTGCATTCCACTCATCCTGGTATTGCTATCAAAACAAAGGAAAATTTCCCTAGCTTCCAATATCATTTTTGTGATGGGAAATGAAAATAAAAATTATATTATTGCAATATGTATGCCACAATCATAGAAGACCTGTTCAGAGGACTTCATTTCTTCAACAAATATATGTTTCAGACTGATTTTCTCAGGAGAGGTTTTATATCTTAATAAATTAAATTAAGCCAATTTATTACTTTTTATTACACATATTTTCATGGAGAATTAAGCTACAATGTTGTAACATTTTAAAATATGTTCATTACCTCTTTCTTTTTTAGTATTTCCATTGTAAAACTGGTCTCTCCACACATCATCATCACTTACAACTAAGCTGTAGCAAACAAGAAATGAATGTTAAAAGTTATCTCAGCAAAAATAATTCATAATGAAGATCAAAGTGATATTTTTTATAAATTCATTTTCTTCATAAAAAGAAAGATCGTTTTGGTGGCATAGCTTTGTACTTACAAATGACACAGGCAAAGAAGATGCTGATCCAAAAATTTGGAAAATCCGTATAAACATAACTGTACAAAAAGGTCACGCAAAGAAATAGCAGGAAGTGTTACCTAATGCAGTTGCTTGCAACAGTAACTATGGGTTTGAAACTAAATTATTGTTATTATATTCAGTATTTCTGAAGATACCTAGTAGCTATTCAAACTGAATGTTCTGTTAACTGCAAAGAACAGGCAGTGAGGGGAGGCAACTATTTCAGGAGGGGAAAAATATACAGAAATCAATCTGGTCCTTTTATTAGAGCTGTACTGATACAAGAAGAATTAGGGTTTGTAGGGTTTTTTTAAAATACTTATTAGAAACAAATTGGTATATCTGTAGGATTAAGAACAAAAAGATCTGATATAAATGTGATGGAAGAAGAAAACCTTAATCCTTCAAAAGAAAACAAAAAAAATTAGAAACAGGGAAGGAACCTCAGACACCTACAAAATACTGTGTGCAGCAGAGCACTAGGGGACAGAAGCACAAAAGTTGTGCCACTGAACTTTACTGTTTTGAACAGACCTCTGCCAGAAAAGTTGTTTCCTTTTTACTGTGTAACTCTTTATCAGGCTCTCTGCAAAATTCCTACAGAATACCAGCACTTCTTCTATTGTGGATAAAAAATGGGGGCATCAACATTTAGTTAGTATGGATGTGGAACACTTGAGAGCTGGCCAGGTAGCTGAGCAGCCACATAAACATACCCTCCCACTAGAAAAGCAATGGTCCCTGTAGCTGGTAAGTACCATTATTGGAGACAAGGCAGCAGCAGATCAGCTGTAGACTCACCCATAGGAAACAGAGCACTGAAACTGCTCTTACACCAAAGAAGTTGGAATAGCACTCACAGAAGGATGGGTGGATGACTGGATGGCTGGATGGCTGGATGGATGGATGGATGGGTGGATGGATGGATTATATCCCTCCCTACCTGGCTCTCACTGAAGGGCTTGACCTTACACTCCAGTGCTCTGCCTGCTGTTCTGCATGAACATCAAGCCCCATGCAAGTAGAACCACTCAGAAAACTATGCATATTGGCTCACTTTTTTGACTTAATACGTAACACTGCTCACTGGTAGTCCCAGTATGTGACTAAAATGGTACTGTATGAAGTGTTCTGTATCTGGCAGTACAGTCATAAACTACAGCACCCCATTGGGAACACAGCACTTAAAGTTAATAGAGTAAACCAACCTGCTGGGTGTTCTGGGATAAGCCATAAGGTTTTTCCTCCCACTTCTGCCAAGACTTGACAAGACCTCTGTTAAGTGCATCCCACCAGCCTCAGTACAACAGCTCCCCATCGGGAAGAATATGGCTGTCAGCTGGGGTTTTTCCAAATTAAGTCTTGCAAACAGTCTGCAGAGCTTGTACAACAGTTAAGAGAGCCAGGCATTTAACCAATCTGCCAGCAGAGAACTAAAGCACACTGTGTGCTCAGTAGAATTCGTGCACAGTAAAGGGGTAATTTCATACTGATTTTGCACTGAACAATTTGTTGAGACGACAGCAAAGAGAGGCTCTAACCTACCAAATGACTTCCTGCTGATATTCAGACAGATTTAAAGTTCTGCATTAACAGCCAACAGCAAAGAGTCTCAAGATGAAGTCAGTGAATAAACCATCAAAAATGTCATTTACAAACACTGCACTTCAACAGAGCAAATGAGTTAGAACTAATGCTAAAGAGATTTGCAGACACTCTGCAAATACAGCAGACACCTAGCCATGTGGCAGCTGAGTACAGGCCTTTTCTGCAGAACATTTGCTTTCTTTGAAGCCTGAAACACTGCAGTACAGACTTGAGACTACTTGGAACACAAAATGAACTTGACATTTTAAACATGATCATCTGAAAATATTCAGTTACTTGATTCTGAGAAAATTATCCAAATGAATGTGTTAAGTCTCCTTTGGTTCAGACAGGATTAGTTTTAATTTTTTTTATGAGCTTTCTCTCTCTCTGCTTAAGGGGTGTTTGCACAGATGAAGAATTGAGAGTTATTGCCTACATTCAGTACTACCTCCAATATAATGTTTGTTCATATGACTGACAATTTTTCCCAGCAATTTTAAAAATGACAGTACAAAAACAGCCACTTTCAACATTTTCCTAATTGGCTAGATTCTAGAATTTGAATTAACTTTAAAGAAATGAGTGTTTACTACACTAAAGTTTTACTTCTAGAATCCAGCAAAATATGTGATGCAATTAATTGCTGGAGCTTATTTTTATTGGAAACTTTTAACCAAAAATCTGTGGAGAATGTATTTTGTTCTGATTGCATACATATGAAGAGATCTTTCATCTTGGAAACTGACTGTTCTGCTTTATTGATGTTCAGTGAAACTCAGTCACAAAATTACCTGTAAATTAGTATACTGTGAACAAAGGAAAGAAAAATACCTAGCAGCTCTGCTTGTAGGAATTCCAAGATAGTGCATGGCCTCACTACATAAAAACTCTCGAACAGAAGAGCGAAGCACAGCTCTTCCATCACCATTCCTATGGAGAACAGAGAAATAAAGAATAGGTCATAAAATCAAGGCAAGCTTCAAAAAGAAAACATTCAGTTTTAGAGTACACAGAATAACTGAATCTTACCTGGAGTACGGGGTCTTTCCTGACCCTTTTAACTGTAGTTCCCACCTCTCACCATGCCTGCAAAAATACCATTGGCATTTGTAACAACAGGCCTCAGGTTAACCATGGATCAGCTAAACTGAACACAGAGTTCAAACAGATACTCTAAAAAAAGTCACACCTGTTTGTATATACTCCAATCAAGTGGGCTCTTCCATCCCCCAGCTGACCTGCCCAGCTACCAAACTGACAAAAATTAAAATCAAGTTATTGTCCTCTATCATTTATAGAAGTTATACTTGAAACAATACAGATTAAATCTAGGTTGTCACAAAAGACACATTTGCTCACATTAAAATGTTGATCCCTAAAGCTGCATTCCACACTCACTCAAAAAATGAATCAGAAAACCACAGGAAAAGAGTAACAAGAGTAATCCTCTTTTTTCCTTACCTTCCAGCCATAGTGTACAACTACAGACCTGTCTTTTTTGTATAATGAGCTTTTAAACCCACATGGCTTGTTTTGGTTTTTTCAATTGGAAATTACAAATCAAATTCTACCATTCTTCTCCATGAATTACCATGGTCATTTAAATGAAACCTGAATCAGTACTCATGGTGCTGCAGTGGGGTTCTGCCTTTCTCTGCTCCTCTGAGCTATTAGTATCTATCACAAGCAGAGCTGGCCAGGCTGCTGGGGTGCTAAGCAGACTCAGCAGCTAATGAAAGTTAAAAAGATAATTCACTTCAGGCATAAACAAAAGCAGAGCAAGTAAACAGGGTACTGTGGAAGGATATTATAGTTCTTTTCACCTGCAGCCCGTTATGAAGAGCAAGTCTACAATCAATATGTCAGTAAGTGTTCATGTACTCACAGGCATAAACTCATGTACTTAGAGGTATTATCAAGGTGTAATTCACAAGAAAAGACCTACACAATTCCACCTGGAAAAACGAGTGCCATACTTACCTGGTGACCCCCATACCTATGGGCCAGTGGAACAGACCCAAATGGCACTTTCCCACCACTGACGAACTCCAGAAAATCAGATGATCCTTTGACAGATATATCAAGATCTAAAATATTTTCAAGAACTTCCTGGAGAAAAAAATAATACTTGAACATGATCACATTTTCACGGCAACGAACATGTCTTCTCTACAGATTTCATCATTACAAGACGTCTCACAATATGTTTTAAATGCTGTGTTTGTTTAAAGTATATATTGAGAAGATGTTTCATGATAAATAGCATATATTAAAATATACTTTAGTATATGAATTAAAAATTTTTACTAGTTAGAGAGGAATAAAAAACAATTGCCAACCTTTGAAACAGCTACAAGACGAACTCTAGATTTAAAAGGTGTAGGATAGACAACTGAAAAAATGCAATTTCTCACATTATGGACATAATTTTCTTGGATCACATCAACTGGAAAAATATCTGTAAACATGAAACAGACAACAAATGCCATATAAAAACAATTAATTATATTATTCTTATAATTTCCTCTTAAATCCAGCCAAAATGCTTTAAAAAAATTAAAACTTGTAACATTACAACTTTACCAATGCATATTAAGCCTTCATGAAAAGCAAGTCCAAATAAATTTAGGATTTTATTGTTTGGAGTTTCTGAAAAGGACTGAATTCTGCAGTGAAAGAATCTACCAGGGCATTCTAGTTTTAAGATCTAAACCATATCTAAGAATAGATTTAATAGACTGTGGCAGTCTCAGGGCAGTTTGATGTTGCACTCAATTATATACAGCCTAAAAGATATCTGCAGGAGACAGAGAAGTTCAGCTTTCCCCACAGCTGAACAATGTAGTGCTAAGATTTAAGTCACTGTGCAACAGTAACTCTGTGTACAGTCCATATGCAGCAATGATCACCATGCAACCTAAGAAAACAGATGAAGTATTTTCTGAGTAATGTAAACAGTGAATGAATGGGTTAGAAGATGTAGCTCTTGCTGTAGTGTATGTGTGCTTCATTCTTCCTTCAGACCTACTCTGTGCCCTTTTCCATGGTAACAGAGGACAAATATTGTTTTAAAACAGTGTGGTTTAACATCTTTGCTTGCAGCAATCTTACAATTCCACATTAATTATAAAATCTCAGTACCTCATAGTTACTGTTTCGTAAAAATTTTAAGTTAGTTATCATGTCCGGAGCCTTGCTGCTAGCCATGTTTCTCACTACCTCTAATGGCAGGTCCTCTTATACGCAGCTGTCACAAGATTTATCACTATTATTTCTTAATGCTTACATGTAATTGTGTCACCTGATGTAATTAGTTCTGTAATGTTATCATATCAATTAGCATTATGATTACAAACAGTTTTGTATGCCTGAGAGCTTGAATTCTGTGCGTACTTCCAGAGAGCTGTCAGGTTATCAACTCTGCACTAACATGTAATTGGGACTCAGGAAAAAGAAAGGAAAAAAAAAAGGGAGGAAAAAAACGCTCCTTATGACCAATGTAGTTTTAATTTTAGAACTAGTATTTGACTGTGTGTATCAGGTCTTCACTCCTGCATTAGGAGTGAAGTGCTTTTTTTTGCTACAACCCAACAAGCAAAAGCAGCGGGCAGGAGAGGAACAGATAGCTCCAGGACAGGACAGGAGTACAGAGCCCCGGGAAAAGGCAGGATACAGAGCCTCGGGAAAGGGCAGGGCAGGACAGGAACACGCAGCCCCGGGACAGCGCAGGAACACAGAGCGCCGGGCAGGGCAGGCCGTACCTAGGAGGC
>VXBI01011564.1:100216-202169 GCA_013397375.1 Toxostoma redivivum | reverse complement strand
GGCCCCCAGCGCGGCGGTGAGTGCGGCGGCGCCGGGCGGGCGCGGAATGAATGGGGCGGGGGGCGCCGGGCCGGGCCGGGCGGGCACCGGGGGCCGCCGCTCCTTCGGCGTTCCGCAGCCTCCGCCCGGGAAGCGCCACGGCTCGGGGCGGATCCGTGCCGGGGGGTCCGTGGTGGGGGCAGGAGCGCGCTCGGTGCAAGGTTAAATTCCGGATTAAGGGTTTTCAGCACTGGTCAGTGCGTAAGCCTCTCGGAGTCGACCCTAGGTGGAAGCAGGGGAAGTGGTTCTCATTAGCGTGAGATTTTGAAGGCGTTTATGTGTGTTAGCGTTGTAATGGGGGCAGTTCATTCACTGCCTTGGTTTGGAGCTTCTTCACCAGGCCAGGCTGCGGTTCTGGCCCTCGCTGAGGTGCTGTGGCTGTCCTGACCCCGGGAAAGTGCATGGGCAATGTGTCCGGCATCCCGCAGAGCCGCTGTTACGGGGTCAGGCAGCAGTGAAAAGGAGCAGGTCTGCGTGTGCCCGCACTGAAGGGAGAGTAGGAAGAGATCAGCTATTTTTAGCAACAGAACGCGGTGAGAGGTCCCGAGAGAGCGACTTAGGAATGTGTCGGCCATAGGGCCGGACGCTGAAGTCAGACAGCAGTGGGTTGCAGATCTGCGATAAGTTAGGGCTCCTCGCCTTCCTTTGTCTGCTGGCATGGGCTTGTGTAAGCACGGGGGAAGGAAGAGTGACCTCGAGCCATTACAGTGCATTTGTTTCTCTCCCACTGTCCAAGGAGAGAGAGACTTTAATCCACGAGGAGCAGGTCTCCTTGAGCGTTTCCGTGTGAGTTGTTCCAGAGGCGGTTCGGTGAACACGTGGATTGCAGTGATTTTAGGTTGGCTCAGCCCAGAATTGGGCAGGGCTCGGTACTTCCTGGCAGCACTCCCAGGAGCAGAGTAAAAGCTGTACTTCCTTCCTCAGCCTGTATCTGCTGGAATCATGTACCTGGCACTGTGCCTTCTCCCACACTCCTGGGCTCTGTGCAGGGAGAGATCATTGGAGAGATGGCTAGATTTGCAAGTTAGGTTCTGGACATCTAGCAGAGAAGATGGGTAGGTGTAAATTATAAACAGCAGGCTGAATTGAAATTGCTTCAAGGGAAAACAAGGACATGATTTTCTGTTAATGTCCTGAAACAGCTCGTCCTTTTCTCTGTGTCTTGACTGGTGCAGTCCAGATTGGTCTGCCAGGCAGGAAATGTTTGAAGATTGCACCTTGCACAAGTGCAAAAGCAAGGTTTTATTGGAGCAGCTTTGGTAATTTAACTGATAAGCTTCCTGGACTGGGCCTGTGAGGGGAGAAAGTCCAACACTCTGGAGCAGAAGAGTTAGTTCAGTGTGCCTGTTGGCACTCATGTCTCACATTTTATGGTAGGGGTTAGGAGACTTCCTTTGCTGCTGGGTTGTTAAAATGGAGAAATAGAGCAATGGTGATGGATAAATTTTTTTTTTAGTCAAATGTTTTCTGTCAGTTTAAAGTTCTAATAAACTATCCCTGGTTTTATTTTGTGCAGATGAGTCACATTACCCAAAGAAGTTCAACTTTCTCATTTCCAAAAATATGTAGTATATTTTGGCGGTAAGTTGGAGATTCACATTGTTGTGTAGTGGGTAAAGACATAGTTACTGGGTGAACTGGGTAGTTACACCTCTGAGCTGTGAACTTTGAAAATAAGGTTATTTACTCCAGTGTAGACTGCTGCTGTAGGGCTGAGTCTGAATCTCAGTCATCTGTCCTGGAGAGTATGGACAAAGCAAGAATGCTGTAAGAAAATACATATGGTTCACTTTGGAAAAGGAAACATTAGAAGAAACTTCAACTCCAGGAAACAAACAAACCAATCTCCTAAGCTAAATGCATTTTAATGCATCCAGGTGGAGCTTTCACCCTTTTTTGATGAACTTCCCTAGCATCATCATGCTATCTGGAATATTGATTTAATTTATTATGTAGCTGGCTATACAAAGGAAAAAATATCAAATATAAGGAATATTTTTTCAGGAGTTTACAAGAGAGGGAAGAAAGTAACATAATAGTTGGGTTTCCAGAAGTGAAGGCTCTATCTTCAAATGTAAGCTACACTATCCATAGTGTATCCAAAAGGAGTGCATCTTGAGCAATGTTCTGTGTCTCAGAAGACTTCTGGGATCTGTAAAGGGCCAAGTGTGTTTGTTTGGCAAAAGGGCTTTGCCAGGTCCCAAAGGTTTATGATCATCAATACAATAGCTCTGCTGTCCTTGTACCTTGCTGTCTGTCTGAAAAGGATGTTTTAATGCCTTCATATATTTTAGCCATTTGGTTAAATGTATGTGAGGGGAAAGGGAAAGAAATAAATCCTTTCAGATGTTTCTGTTTGGGGAATCAGGGGAATTTGACTTCTAACAAGACTACTCTCTTGAAAAACACTGTTACCAGGTTTCATCATACAAGTACATCCCACTGCTGCAGCTGCAGTAAGACAATTAGTAATGAAAAATACCAAGACCCCTTTCAGCTTGGTAGAAAAGACTTGAAGAATCTCTATGAAGATATTAAAAAGGTAAGGGATTTTGGTAACAATGCTGAGATGTCATGATAATTGTTTTTAATAGCGGCCATCAGTTTGGAGGATATTTATTGAAAGGATGTTATTTATGTTTATGAACAGCTGTCTGAAACTTAAACTGAAAGCAAATGGAGCATTTCTTATATTTTATAGGACCAAAATGCAATTTTTTCTCCTGATTTGTGGTGCTGGAATGCATCATTTACATTTCAGATTACTCATAGTAATTCTGAAAACAACTTGAGCTTAAACTGGCTGAAATGAATGCAGCCAGTAACCTTATACATGCATACTGTTTTACTTACACTGAACAGACTGACTTTGTGACTTCTATGCTGAAATGCTCTTGTCCTTTTTATAGGAATTGCTGGTCTCTGCAGCAGAACTTAAGGAAATGTGTGATTATTACTTTGATGGGAAGGGAAAGGCCTTTCGACCAATGATTGTGGTGCTAATGGCTCGAGCTTGCAACATTCATCATAATAATTCCAAGTGAGTTGGTCACTTTCAGATACGCACATCACTCTTGAAAGTTATCATTCTTGTGTTTCTGAAAAATACTTTATGAAAATAAAATGCTCCTCTGTAGAACCTGAGTGTAAGTTCCATCTTGAAGCTGTATTTGTAGTTTTCAGTGCAAAAGGAACTGCTGGGTTTATTACATGTTTCCATGTAATAAATCGTGGACTATACTGCACTTGTAATCGGGGTGGATAAATAATGTTGCTGAATTATGATGTTTTTAAGGCTTTTAGTCAATTCTACCTTCTTGCATGAATGTTTTGTTAGAACCTTTGATATTCTTTGAAACTTTATAAACTTCATTAAGTATTTTTAATTTGTAACCACTCCTGTTCCTATTAAACTCTGGTCACAGGTAAGAACTTGGCTGTGAGAAGACACATTCTTAGATTTTTTTAGTAATTTTTTAGAAAAGCTGTTAAACAGGTGGTATGATTATATTCAAAGCTGTGAGATTTTGAAAATGGTCAGAGTTTTTTTTGCCCACCCTCTAGTTGCAAGTTTCTACGCTTTATGTAGGATTCTAAGCTAATTAGTCTGCTGTAATCCTTATGATCTCCAGGTTACTTGTCTTTTGAAAGCAGTTTTAACTGAGCAGTAGGTCATGCTTGGCCTGTACTCTCTATCACTCCCGAGTCTAGTGAGTCTGGCTCATTACAAATGCTTCACTCCACACATTCCTGTCAACTGCTATATTTGCATTTTGAAGAAAGGTGTTGGCCGGAGTTCTCTGCCTTCCAGCTACACTTCCAGTCTTGCCTTGTATAGAATTTCAAATAGATAATCTTTGGTCCCTTTCCAGAAGCGTTTCTAGACTAATTTGTCAGTCTTAATGGATTTCTCTGAGCTCTTGAACCATTTTCTTTCTGTAGGACTATTTTAATGCCCTGTTGGCAGAGCATGGCATGTATTTTGTTGCATGGATAGCACCTCTCCCTGTACCCCCTTGTGTGTGAATATAATTTTGAAGGAGAAAGCAAAACTGAGCTGGCAGCATCCTGTCCTGTGTGTGTCAGTTCCCCTTGTTTGAGGAAAAATCATCCAGGATTAATGAACTTTGCTTCAGCTGGATTCTTTTTTCAGTTCAGGACTGCTTCTTGCCATTGGCTTCGAAGTAGCAAAAGGCACAATATTGTTTGTGGAAATGCTCAGGGATGCCTTTTGCCACTGACTGGCTTACTATTTTCATGGGTCATCTTGACGTGAAAAACAGGAGTGAGAGGATGGCACATTTTGATGGCAGAATCAGTCTTGATGATCATCCATCTATGGTGAAATGTAAGGAAACACAGTGTGGTATCAGACCTAAATAAAATGAGAAAAAGACAAAAGGAACAGCAAAGCACACGGACTCCTTTTGGGAAAAGAAGCTGATTTTATTGAACCGAGAGCTCATATTTAAAGCGTGTTCCAGTGCACGGAACAGAACCGTAGTTCATTGGTCCATTGGGACAAACATCTCCCAGGATATGTCCCACGGAAAAAACACCAGGTGTCTGTCCTTGTTGTGAATTCCTTCTTGTTTTTCCAACTTGTTTTTTACGGATTCCAACCTGTTTTGGACCATGTTATCACCTTGGGAACTTTCTCCTTATCACCCTGAGAACAGGGCAAAACTCAAACTTGTGAGAAATACTTCTCCAAGCTAACTCGCTAGATGTCTCTCTGACCACAACACAGTAAACCAAAAATTTCTACTTGAGCTTCTAGGGTCTTGGGTGTCCCATTAGGGCATAACTCCAGTGTGGTTTGCAACCACCTTCATTATGAAAAACCTCAAAGATATCCTAGCATGCATCAAACATCCAGTTCAGCTACAGGAGTGTATATCACACTTCCTGAAATCATCTGCATGTCTGATCCCTGTGTTCAAAATAAGTTCAGCTGGATTCAGGCATGGATTGCAAAGACAATCACAAAGATTGAAAACTTGTGGTCTACAAATTCATCGGGAACAGGACAAAAGAGCTACTTAGGACAAAGCATTATGTTGCTAAGAGAATGGAAATTTAGGAGGTGACTTTTAACAGAAGGACAGTGAGTTTTTGGAGCGTCTTTGGAGTCAAAATAATGGTAAAAATAGTTTTATCTCATTCTAATGTGTAGCATGAAAAGCTTATGAACAAAATCGTGTTTGTAGTACTGAGAAGGCTGGAACTGATGTCATACAGTGTGGGAGTTGAACAGTGAATCAAAGAGAGGTAGCAGTAGAAAGACTGAATTTGTCTGTATGCTCAAAGCATATTTGCTGTCTTTGACATATGTATATGCTCATGGACATATTCTTGCCCACATGTTACTCTGTCTCAAAACTGTCAGGACCAGTTTTGAGACCTGCCCTATGCCAGTAAGAAAGTGCCACATATGCCTGGGGCAAGTGCTTGCTTTGCACTAGCCAACCCTTGGCATAAGTCCTCTGATTTCTGGATGCCTGTGTCATTTGGCAGTGTTTGTACATCTGTTGTGGTTCTAATCAGCACCTCCAAAATATGTTCAGTGTTTAAAAGTGTCCTCAATAATATGAATGTTCCTAGTACAAACCAGGCTGAGTCACCATCTTTGTCATGTTGCTTTTAGAATGAAATTCCAAGTGACAAGAACAGAAATGTTTCAGCAAAGGAATGGAATGAAATCTCGCGGTATTTACCTTCCTCTTCTGTGCCCTATGCCAATTTCTCCAAGCCTGTGATTGTAATTAAATATCCCATATGTTGATACAAGTCTTCACTGTGCTGCTTGTTTGTTCATGCATGGTGACCAATGCTTCTAAGGGCTGGCAAGGCCACGCAAAAGGAATTTACATTTGTACTTTGGATACCCAGTTCCTGTGAGCTGATAAAGTTTCATGGGCGTTTTCTTGTCTTTTGCTTTTAAGCTGCTTGAAGCAGGCTGCCTTGCAGCCTCCTCTGTGTATACATATACTTCAGTTCACATTGATACTATGATTGATTCATTACTGTTCTTTCTTAAAGCAACATTGTCTCCAAATGACAAATTGTCCTTCTAACTTTTTCATGTTCGTGAGGAAAACTGTGTATGTGGAGAAGTAACACTGCATATTTTTAGCTCTGCTACTCTTCTACAAACTTGAGGGGAAGAATACTTGCCTTACATTCTGCTTCTTCCAGTGTTTTTTTAATATCTTTTTCCACTTTAAATTTGCCATTTCCCTTGAAGCATTGTATCATTCTTTTCCTCAGTTAATACTGAATCTTCTCCCAGGCTTCTTTTTCTTTGTTGAGGCTTTGGTTCCCACACATGTAATTGAAGAGACTGACCACAGTATCTGTGGGTTTGTAGGGTGAGCCAATATCCTGTGCTGTTCATCCCTAGCATTATTTTTTAAACTTTGCCTCTGGGGTTTGTATTGCTGATGTTCAGTTTCTGCTTCATCTTGATGCCATTCTCAACTGTAATATAACTTGCTGGACCCAACGTGGTTTTGCCTGCTTTTTCATTTTCTTTTCTTCTTTTGTGCAATTTTTGTATAAAAGGTAATACTTTTTCTTTTTTGGCTGTTAAAAATAAGAGGACTCAATTTAAGAAGGCTACAGGTCCTGATCTTACAAGGCAGTCCCAAGAGACCTTTTTCTTTTCACAGAGTCCCTGCAGAATAGCTGAGATTTCTCAGGAGAATGGAATGCCCAGGTGGCTCTGCTTGCAGGTTAGGTGACATTGATCATTTATGTTTAGGTTTGAACGAGATGAGGTATTTACTCTACCTTCAGCAGGTTAACTATTTTTCTAGAGTGAGGTCACTTTATTGTGGTCATAATAGGGAAAATGACAGTTGTATAAAGAATTATCTGAACTGTTACCAAAAAGGTAAGTGACTGAAGTGTGTTGTTTCTTTTCTCTTGAAGTTTTAAGTGTCAGAAGTCCTACCCTGAATCTTTAAGTCCCTTGGGCAGTGGCTTTTTGCTTATTGATAGCAACTTTGTGTGAGAGTAAGAATTGGTGTAAATAGGTTAAGCTAGAGTCTTGCAAACCCTTAATTTCACACATCCACTGGCATTTCTTCACATACTTGTGTGAAGAATTTCACAGAATTATCACTTAGCCCAACAGGACCTAGTGTTTCTGTATTCTCCAAAGGTGTTTGCAAATGAGAGTTTTTACTTCTTTTCCTACAACCAAAAAGAGAGAGGCAAATAAGAAAGGGCCAAAGAAGTACAATGGCAATAGGGAAGACATTGAGCATAAAAGTTTTGGTGGGGGGGAGGGAAATAGTTTTATCAGAATAGTGTGAGGCACAAATAAAATGCCATGGTTAAACTCGATGGAATATTTCCCAAAGATAGGACCTGCCAGCAGCCTTAGCTCCCTTTTGTTTCACTGCCCCAAACTTCGTTGTCAGGAACCCGTGGTGTCAGCTGCTCTGCAGTTTTTTCCAGTGTTAACACATGCATTCTCTGTGCTTCCCCTAGTTTGCAGTGCCCTTCTGAGTCACAGACTCTGTTTCTGAGATGGTTGCTTCTTTCCTAAGGCACAGGGCCTTAGCAGGAGAAAGATGCTTGGAGGACTGTGGCCATAGCACAGAAATTTTGCAAGCTCTCATGCTCATTTCCTCTCCTTAAACTGGCTGTATTTACTTACTGGCAAACACATTGTCGCCAAGCTCTTTGTTGGAGAGTGTAAATACTGGTTTGTGTGGTTTTGAGTTTGCCCCTCACCACTGTTGGGTGGTTTTGGTTGTTTGTTTTTTGTTTGTTTTGGTTTTGATTTTTGGACAGGGATATTTGGCGGGAGATACTTGGGGTTTCTTAACCTGTGTGGTCAGCCTTGGCTTGTTCAGTGTTTATGAAACAAGTTTTGTAATGGAAAACATCTCAGATTAGTGCAGATCTGTAAAACCTTATCACTGAATCAAGCAGGGGATCCTATTGAAAAACAGAACATGATCAGTGATATAAAATATCTGTGTAAATACGCATCATCTCAAGGTGTCTTTACTTTGAAAATGACCTAAAAATGGCGTCTTTCCACTTACTGGATTTGCAGGGATCCTGTTTTCTATTAAGTTGAGTTACTGCCACTTTTTGCTTTTGTTTTGCAGGAGAAGCTGAATGAAAAATGGCAGGGGATAAGAAGGATCCTGGGGTTTGTGTGTTTTCCCCTAAAATAGGCATGCTCTGATCTAGAATTAGCCTCACAAGATGCACGTAGGAAACTATTGGAGAACTTTTTTTGCCAGCAGTGGAAAGAACCTTGCTTGAGACTTTGTGGAAATAGTAGTTTTAAAACCCCTTCAGATTAAATTGTCATATTTGATACAACACTCTGGAAACTATGGACATTCCTATACCATTTTTAGTCATTGTCAGAGATAAGATAGAGTATAATGCAGAACTTTTCAGAACCTGCTTTTGAAATAACTGGTTTTGTGCTGTCTTCATACTACTGAAATATTTCAGTGTGTCAGTGAGTGTTGCCATTTACTGCTGCTTCCCAGCAGGAAATCCAGTCTGCTGACATAATTAATGAAAAAGGGAATCCCCAAAAGGAGAGCAGTGCATGAAAGAGGCTGGAGACCTTTACAGTTTTTTGAAGGTAAGTTTTCTCCTACTTACTAAAAGTAGTTTATTTTGGAAAACTATTTACACTGAACTAGCATTTGATTAAATCACTAGTCCACATTAAGACTTGCCTCCAAACAGCCATGAAGGTTTCCAGTCCTTATTTTCTGTTGTGTAAAAGCCATATTTTCACAGCCTATCAGCTACCCATTCATCCTGCTATTGTTCAGGATGTAGAACTCCCACTGACAGCAGTGCAGAATTCTTTATAGAGGTAGGTGTCAGAACACAGTGTTATGTCAGCAGACTGCAATATGTTATTTCATTTTGTGATTAATCACTACATTTTAATGGACATAGGCAGTACAGAAAGTTTTAAATTCCCTTAGCTGAGCTGAAATTATCTTCTGTTTCAGTTATTTTTATGTTCTCCTGGAAAATAGTATGATTTTCTCTGTTGTCTGCATACCAGAAGTATGGTACTTATATAGCAGAAGCAGTTTCTTTCTTTCATTGTGGGTTTTGGGTTCTTTGTGTTACTGTTTTGTGTGGGGAGTATTTTAACTGTCCATGTGGACTTGTTACACTATGAGGCATTTCTGGGATCCTGCATGTAACCCATGATGAAAACAGATAGAAAAATAACCAAAAGAAGACAGTGGCAGCTGGATACTAAGGGAGACGGTCCTTTGTGTGAGCTAGGTTGGTGCTTTTATGTGCTTTTTGCCAGCCTTGTTCTCTAGATAATTGTTTCTGTGTTCTTACATTACCTTCTTTTCACCTAGTTTAAAAAAAAATAGTGTGAACTACTGAGAGTTGAATCATCTGTGTTAGATCTTCCCAAAGGCTGAGTTCTAGTGTTAGGTAGTTGGTGTTTAGAGTCCCAAAGTGGTTGTAGTAGAATTCTAGTTAATTCCTCAGGCTTCTGAAGAACCTATGGGGTTTTAAGGTAATCAGATAACATAAAGGATAAGATCTGTGAGTTATGCCTTTCAAATGTTGTAGAATGCAGGTTTCTGTTCCTTCTGATCTTTCCAGCTCGATGGTTAGTAGGGTTATCCAGCTTTAGAGAGTTTGTGATGCCACATTTATAGGTAGAGCAGCAGAGATAAGGAAAACTTAAAACTCATCTACAAAGCTACCTGGTATTCTTTTGTCTGCTGTTTTCCAGATTTCAGTCTTGGAGCCAAGCATCCTTGATGCTGTGCTATTTATTGCAGTCTGGATTTAGAGGGATTAAAGTCAGTAACTAGGAGTTTGGCAGTACTGTTAATGCAGCAATGTAGAAATAGGCCTAATGAGGATGGACTCATCCGTCTGCACTTACTGTACTAATGTGATGTTACTTTCTCTTGTCTTCCTAATTCCAGGTTTGAAAGAAGGGGGTCAGACCAGGAAAAAGCTGTGACAGCTGTTTTCAGAGAAACATTTTTGTTTGGTTTTTAATAGAGATTTTTTTAGTGCATTGCAGCATATATAGTTGATTAATTATTTGACAGTTCTTGTTTTTTATTTTAGGGAGGTGCAAGCAAGCCAGCGCTCTGTGGCCATTATTGCTGAGATGATCCATACAGCCAGTCTAGTTCATGATGATGTTATTGATGATGCAAATTCTCGCAGAGGAAAAAGGACACTTAATCAAATCTGGGGAGAGAGAAAAGTGAGTTTGCTAATAAGTGCAAGACTTGCCTTTGAATTTCAGCAGAGCACAAATACCTAGAGGTTTGTAACGTTACTACCCCATGGTATTGGAATATGTCAGAAAACATATGAAGAGGTGTGCACAGTTTGTGGGTGAGACAAATGTGTTTTCCTTTTCTGAATGGTTGGAAGCATTAGGTAATGAATGATTGAAGTGTGTAAGTGTTGGGCCTGTTCAGCCTCCAGAAGAGATGACTGAGAGGGGCCCTCATCCTAAGTATCTGAAAGCAGTGTTAAGAAGATGGATCCAGTCTCTTCTCAAGTAATAGGACAAGAGGCAGTGGACAAAAACTGATGCACAGGAAGCTCCTCCTGAATATGAACAGATTTCCCAGAAAGGCTTTGGAGTCTCCCTCACTGGAGAGATGCAGGAATCATCTGGATGCAGTCCTGTACCATGTGCTCTGGGATGACCCTGCTTGAGCAGGGAGGTTGGACCAGATGACTGTGGCCCTTCCAACCTGATCCATTCTGTGATTATTACTGATTTTACATTCCCTGTGCCATTCTCTGCAGTGCTGTTGAAACACTTTAGACTTATCCTGAATGTTGATTCAGTGGTGAACACAGAAATGTTTTCAGTCAGTGGGAAATTCTTTTTGAAATTGGTGTTTTCTTCACAGAGCATTACGAGAAAGGTCTTCACCAGAAAATGCAAGGAAGGAACTCGGGGCAATTCAGAGTTCACATGGTGTAAAAGCCACGAGATAATGGTCAAATAGAGAACTAATGTTCAAAAAAATTTCATAAGCAAACAATTACTGCATACAGGGAGGACAGTGCTTATACAGAAAAATATAAACAGTACTGTAAGACAGGGATTCAAAAATTACTCAGATTTCATTATTTGGTTATGTGTTTTTTTGCTCTTAAAATAAGATATTTGTGTTTTATGTAGGAAAGTTATGTAATGAGTAGGTCTGACAAATAAAGGAAATTGTACTGTCTGTAGTAACACAGGAAAAGACTTAAGGGATCACTTTTTGTTGTTGTTCTTGTTGTTAGGCTGTTCTAGCTGGTGACTTCATCCTCTCAGCTGCTTCTGTAGCTTTAGCACGAATTGGAAATACTACTATCATCTCTGTTCTAACTCAGGTGATTGAAGATCTGGTGCGTGGTAAGGTTTTTTCCTATTTTTAACTTCCCATTTGCTTGCCTGAGCAGTAAACCCACAAATAAAACCTCCCATCTGTGCAACTTTTTAGGTGAATTCCTCCAACTGGGTTCCAAGGAAAACGAGAATGAGAGATTTGCTCACTACCTCGAGAAGACTTTTAAGAAGACGGCGAGTCTGATAGCAAACAGTTGTAAAGCAGTATGTACGTCTGTCTCTTCTGAAGTTAATGTACCATACTGTAAGCTTCACAGCTAAACTCCTGGAATTGCTCTTTGCTCTGGAGACCCTCCAAAGTAAACCCTTGAAATGGTATTCTGCCAGAATATGAATGGCTTTGAGACTGTGAATTTTATCACAGTTCAGCTGTGCAGCCTCCAATATTGGTTTTCACTTTTTCTTTGCATTTTTTATTTATACACAGATTTATTGTTATTCCCAATTGAATCGAAATAAGGTTCAAATAATTGTAACGATGGCAATCTTCACTTAATGAAATTCTGCAGCCTTTAGACAGTGGTTTTAAACTCAGTTGATCATTTTTGAGTCTATAATTTGATTTTAAATCTTCTTTGACATCTCGCCCTACTCATTGGTGCTGAGTGAGACCTTAAATGCTACAATTGATTCATAGAATCAGAGAGTAAGCTGCATTGGAAGGGACCCATCAGGATCATCAAGTCCAACTCCTGTCCCTGCATGGAGTGTGACCCCACGAGTCACACCATGTGCCTGAGAGCGTTGTCCAAACACTTCTTGAACTCTGTCAGGTTTAGTGGTGTGACCACTTCCCTGGAGAGCCTTTTCCAGTGCCCAGCCACCCTCTGGGTGAAAACATTTTCCTGATATCTCTACATGTTTTACATTGTAAAAAACCAGAAGCACGTAGTTCTTGATTTGTCTGGGGGTTTTAATTATCAGTTACTTTATCCAACCCTGTCACTCAGTTCTCTTACTTGATTACAAGAAGATCCAATTCAAGATTATGTTCTTATACAAAAATAAACGTTCAGTTTTGGTGCAGAAAATAGAGGTGGTTAATAATCTTGCCTCAAAAGAGTTTTGTTTATTCTTTTCAGTGAAAGGCAGTATAGCTGATGGATTCTATAGCAAGTAGGAGTTCTAAGAGGATTAGGCTAAAAATCTGTGCTAGTGTAAACCATCTTCTTTGTTCTCAGAGAACTGGTACATTTGTGCAACAGACAGCAGTTGAAAATTGCTTATATTAAAATGATCACATAGAATGAGACACATGGATTTCGGGTGATGGAAAATACCTTTTATTCTAGTTGGAGGAAAGAAATTAAGTCTTCTGGATTACTCATATTAATGGCAATATGGCCCTGACAGTTTTCTTTTGCAAGTTTTGTTTTATATCAGTATGCACTTGGACTAGTAAAGAGCATCACATTATTCTGCTACCTCAGAAAAAAAATACACAAGTTTTAATATTAATTTTGAAAGTCTGACTAAAAGTTTTTTTGCAGATAAAAGAAATCACATTCCCACTGGGTGGATTATCCCTACAAATGTGCTAATTTAGGCTATTTCCTTTTCATGACTTGCAAGAGTTAAAGGTCTAAGCCCTTCCCTCAAGATTGAGGCTGTGATGTTGGTAAAGGGGTTGTTTGGCTCCTTTTCTTCTAGTGGCTGGTCTGAGTTGTTCCATTGCTGAATTGCTGGGATTTTATATGCTGTAAAATTTGTGTTAGAAAGGAAAACTGAGAGAGAAGATCTCTCTTCATGGCAAATCCTTACTTGCTGCACATAGTACCAATGAGTTGAATATGTATGTTTCCTTCAGTTTCTTTCTGCATGGATTAGGAGACCTCTATTGATAACAGTTAAAATGTTTTTTTTTTTAAATTGGGATTTGGGGGTTTTTTTGTTGCATGTGAGTGTTGAGGTATTTTTGTTTAGATCGCTTTGGCTACTGAGGAAATGGAATCAGAAGGGAGTTCTGTTTTCTGTAGCAAAAATGATAAGCAGGATCATCAGTTCTATCTTGAAAGGAAATTCAGTTAGGGAATCAAGAGTATTCATATCTTGTTTTCAGGGGAAAAAATTAAGAGGACAGATTATGGGTTTTAAAAGGAGTTCTGTTACTGTTAATGGTAGGAAAAATTTGATTTGTTGCTGTGGTTGAACAAAATACAAATATTAACTAGAAAGAAGATGTCAGACAAGTTCAGGTGGCACCTTAGAATTCCATGGTGCCATGCTTTAGAAATGGAAGAGTAGGAAGAGTAGAGTATTCCTGGAAAAAGGTCTAAATAAGACATACACTATAATTGATACATTCTGTACCACCAAAGCATTACTGCATTTAAATCAAAATTCTTTTAAGTTAGGACTTAGGGACGGAACAGTCTGTTCAAGATGTTAAGAGCTATCCCAGTCTCCAGTTTATTTCTACAGTAGTTCTGCATGGGGGAATGTCACCAGAGTTTCAATCGAGTATTGTAAAAGGAAGCAGTGGCAGATGGCCCAGAGTCATTGAAGTCTTAGTTACTGCAAGGCATTTTTCAGAGAAACATGAGGTGACTTTAGTTCAAGAATTCAGAAACAATAAAGCTGAAGTGGAATTTCTGTTTAGTCATCAGGCCAGCTGGAGACAGCAAAATAACTTGAGCAGGTTTTCTGTATTTTTTAAATCCTGCCATAATCTGAATTCCTGGGACTGATAAAACTGTTTATATTTTGCATGGTGTACTTTCAGATGAGAGAGTAAATTGTGCTTGCTTTGAGGTAAATGTAAAGGTGCACTAGAGATTTTTGATTTCTGTATTAGGAAGAAGCTTGTGCCTCCTTGTGTAAGGCAGGGCTGTGGAAGGAACTGAAGAAACCAGTTGTCTGCAGCTCTGGATCTACCTGTGAGCTCCTGGTCTAACAAGTTCCTAGTTTGGTGTGTGCACAGCTCCATCAGAAAACTCTACCAGCATGGGGAACTGATGCCTAGGAAAATAAAACCTCTGACCCCCACCAGCAGAACTGAATCCCCCCAGCCCAACTAGACCTGCAGGCTGCAGTAATGTCCAATGGCAGATGTAGGGTAATAGCATAGTAGTATCAGATATTATGGTCAGCTAGTAAATCTCCTTACTTATTATTGAAAATACAGTAAGTCCTTTGGGGGTATTTCTTTTGCTGTGAAAAAGATTTGAATAAATATATCACATATATTCAGTCAGATAATCTTTGCTACTGAAAAGTGCAACTCTGCATAAACAAGTACTTGGTTAACCTGTTAAAATATTACTTGAGAAAAGGCCAAATACATGAAAATGCGGACAAGATAGTTGTCTGCCTTGTGTAGACATCTCCCTCTTGCAGGGAGGCCTCCATCACCCCTTTCTCAAGGGTAGTTCCCAGGAGGGTTTGGGGAGCCTAAAGAAGTCAGTGGCATTCCCAGCAGCAGTGGAGGACGAGCATGGGGAGGGGACATCTCTGCCAGTGC
Organism: Toxostoma redivivum; assembly: GCA_013397375.1. NCBI lineage: Eukaryota > Metazoa > Chordata > Aves > Passeriformes > Mimidae > Toxostoma > Toxostoma redivivum. The sequence continues at coordinate 187,272 of VXBI01011564.1, read as the reverse complement.
AGCAGCACATCCAGGGCAGTGGCTGTGAGACCACAGGGCTGAGCTCCCTCACACAGGACACACATGGGCACTCTGCAGGGAGTTAGTGAAGGGCCACAGTGAGGGCAGAGGCTGGAGTAAATGATGTGCTGGTTTGAGTCTGGAGCAGGGAAGACAAAGGGGGAACCTTCCTGATGTCTCCAGCTTGTAATTGGAGGGCATAGAGAGGATGGATGTGCAGTGAAAGGACCAGTACTGTTGAAAAATTCAGTTAGGTTTGAGGAAAAATTTATCCTTGAGGTTGGTCAAACATTGCAAGAGGTAGCTGAGACAGTGTGGGAATTTTCATCCTTGGAGATGCTCAGAAATAAATTTGACACAGCTCTGAGAAACCTGATCTAACTTTGAAGTAAACTCTCCTTTGAGCAGATGACTTCCAGAGTTTCCTTCCAGTCTATTCTGTGATTCTCCTGGAAAGAGGAACACTGCTTCTGTCTAGAAAAACAGTGGTGGATGAGCCAGGAATGAGAAAGCAGAAACCTGACTGCTTCTGGAGATGGGCATGGAGGAGAATGGCTGGAAAAGGGGAAGATTTGAGAGCCTTTTCCTTTCCATGGCATCCACAAATTTTGGAGTACAAGAACAAACATCTCTTATAGTGTTTATTCAGGTGTTTATTATGTTCCAGCCCAGCAGCAGGTTTTCCTCTCTCATCTACAGAGCACTGGTAGAGATGTGCAAATGCTTTCAATTCCAGCTGCCATACTGAAACATATTAAATATAAGAGCAGGATGTATCTGGGTACATCAGCAGGATGTACCTAGAGCTGATGATGTATTTTATAGATGTGAAATTCAAGAGGCAAAATTGGTTTATAGTCTTTCATATAACAGAACAGAAGCAACTTTTTTTTGCAGAAAGTGTATTTGAAATAACGCCAAGGAGATTGTCCTGCTTTCCTGAATTCAAAGAACTTTTTTAAAGATTTTGTTCCACTTGGTATTAGGAAGGATTTTTCATCATGATTTAGTGGAAGACAGGCCTGAATTCTTGCAAGATTAAATATCTCATGAGCCAGTCATACCTATTTGGGGAGCTCTAGGCTCTTTTCAAAGGGGGAGTTTTATAATTTAAACACACATCATTGTATTGACTTGGTTATCCTGATTTGTATTTGCAAATGCTTGTATTATCCCAGAACATGCCAGTACAGCTCCAGTTAAACTCCATGTGGGAGTGACAGGCTGCCTGGCTGCAGCCTGGCCAGTGTCCTGCTGGAGGCAACAATCTACAAGAGCCGTTTGAGAAATTGCATCCTGAAAGAACTCCCTGATTGACACAACCCTGTCATTGCAGGTTTATGATGTGGTCATGGTCAGAGGGTTGCTCACTTGAGGATGACTGGCAAAACAAATCTCCTGAATTTTTAATTTTTTTTCTTAGGGCAAATATTGCTATTTAAGAGACAAACATCAAAAGAAGGATAAAAGGGCAAAATGTTCTACTTTGATAGTCCCTAGCAACATCTATTTAAATATCCCATATTTGCAGTTCACTCTATTTAATAGCCTTCAGGATTTTGTATGATTATTAGAGATAAGTAGCATTATTTTCCTGCTATACTGTCCCCTTGTTTTTAAATAGAAGTGGGGAATGTATGATGCTGTTAATTCCTCAGTCATCCACATTCCTCTGGGGTTCAGTTATTATCCACAAATGCAGGTTATGACTGGCAAGTGTTCTGATGCTTAGATATGAAGTGCACTGATGCATGAAATAATCTCTCATTTTGTGCAAGTTGCATCACATTTATTAGGATATAATGTTGTTTCTTATTTCCATCTTCACGTTCACTTTCAAAGCTACTGCTGGACTCGCTTTTAGTTTGGAGTTGGTTTTGGGGTTGGAGGTGTTTTTCTTATGATCCTACCTTACAGAGTCTTAAAGAGGAATTTATATATATACACACACATACATATTTTTATATTGTGTGGTTTTCCTAGCATATATTTTAGTCTTAAGTAAAATATATCTTCACTCCTTGTGTTAGTCATGGCAGATTTGGAATGCCTGCAATAAACCAGGGTGGATTTTTGTCCCCTGTTCCTAATTGGTTTATTGAAGGTTGACATGAATCTGAGTATTTAACCAATCTAATTTTGCAAAATGTATTAGTACATAAATACAAAAAGCATAAATGCCCTTACTTTGAGACAAGATATTAATTCTCAAACCTTAGTTAGTGTCCTGTATTTTAGTTCTGTGGAGTTCATTCACCAAAATTTGTATCTCTCAAGTAGTTGATTGTACATTCAAGTAAAATGTTGTGTTTATCTCAGTTTAGTGATACCTTTGTGAGCTTGGTGTGCTTTCATTTGCTGGGCTTTTTTTTTGCCACTAATTATCTCTCAGTACCTTTGCCTGCAAGCTGATCAACTCATCTTCTTGAGCAAGTCAGGTAGAGTTAACATCACCTTAAAAATAATCATCCTTATGACAACTGCCTCTCCTATACTGGGTTCAACACATCCAGCTTTGTGATCTTTCATGAGACATGTAATGTCCATTTATCTGTTGTTATCTGTCCAACTATCCCCTGGCTGATTTATATATGACTACTACCCAGGATGTGAAGTGCATCCACATTTCTTCTTTCTTTATCCTTGCATTGTAGTTTCTAGGCCTGATAAATATTTAATGAAGCTAATCTCTTTGCAGACTTGAATGTAGTTTTAATACTGCACTGCTGTTCAGCCTTGTTTTTTAGCAATCTTGGCTAGTTGTGTGTCTCCATGAACAGAGAAAAGCCAGAATGTGCACAAGTCAGCTTTTTTTTGCCTTTCCCAGATCCCTCCTGCCTGTGTCACACCTATGTTCAGGGGCTAAAAGTGGATGCTAACTAAAGCTTTCTGTTTACTTGGGTTTTTTGTCTTTTCAGGTTTCAATTCTAGGCTGCCCCGATCCTAAAGTTCATGAGATTGCATACCAGTATGGAAAAAACGTTGGCATAGCTTTTCAGGTAGTGTTTTTGTTAACCTAAACGGAATCTAAAATCTAAACTTCTCCAAAGTGCTGTAGAAATCAAAGTAGGCTGTCTTAATCCTTCCTAAAATCCTGCCTTTAACAAGGATTATTCTGTATTTAGCTCTGATTTTTAAAAAGAAATTTTAAATAATCTGAATGTTTCTTTTTTTCCAGCTGATAGATGATGTGCTGGATTTTACATCATGTGCCGACCATCTGGGGAAACCAACAGCAGCAGATCTCAAGCTTGGATTAGCCACAGGCCCTGTTTTGTTTGCTTGTCGACAGGTAAGTGAGCAGGAAGCTGTTTCCTCATAGTAAAAAGTGTAAACTACTCCTCACAGGATGAGCTGAAACACATCAAATCTCCAGTGTCAGTGATGAGTGGCCTGGGCACATCAGTGCCAGGGACAAATCAGTGTGTCAATACCAGATGATTCTGTGGACACACAAGAAACACCTTCCTGCACAATTCTACTTACTGTTAGGCTCTTGTAGGTATTGAGAGAGTTTGAGCACATTTTGTGAAGGTTATTCCTAAGTAGCTTTTTGCTTGTGTTTTCTCCTGAGACATCTTCTCAGGCTTGACTGTAGGCTTTTTTTGCATTGTTCTGGGCTTTGTATCCATCTGGGGCCAAGAATTGAAATCCCTGCCTTGCCTTTAGGTGGGGACCTTTATTTATTGGATTTGATCTCTTCATTTCTTTGTCCGTAAGTATTATCCAGTTACAAACATAGGTAGCTTTCCTGTCTGAAGGCTGGATAAGAGAAAAGGGAGTTTAATAAATAAAACAAGCTTAAAATTGGTCAAGATTTTCAGTGCCTTGAAAGTTATTTGCCTTAAAAGTTATTTGGAGGAGCAGAATGAAAATAGAAGCGTGAGCAGCATGGAAAAAAACATTAAAATTGGTGCTAATCCATAAACAGAAAAGAAACTGGTTTAATTTCTTGCTCCAGTGTCTTGCTCACCAGAGGCAAGCAGATTTGGGACTTAAAAAGCAGTCTTTCGTACCAGGCTTCACAGTGTGATACAAAAACTGGCACAATTAGTTCCAGCAGAGCTCTTGTCTAGGATCTCTCAGTGGAATTGCTTAGAGCTTGACAGGGGAAAAGCTCTAAATCATTTAAAAAAACCCAACAACTTTGACATTTACTTCCCCCTCTAAAAGAGCTGGCTGGGGGTAGGGGGAGGTGGAGCATACACATCTGTTTGCTTCCTTATCCTCTGGGCATTTACAAGGATCTGTATCTCAGAAAAGACAGGGGAGCACAGAGTGTCAGCCAACTGACAAAGTAGATGAATGCATATTGAGAACAACATTCTCTGTGTCCTCAGTGTCTCCCCACACTCATCTGGGGCATTCACAAGCATGTTCTTGAATCATTATTTCAGAATTGTGTCATCAGCAACAGGAGCTGTCCAAAGAACAGAGAGGCACTCAGGTAGAGAAGGAGGATGGAGTTGTAAAACTGGTTTTGTGTGTGCCAAAGCCATGTGCAGAAGGAAACAAGGCATGTTGCAAATACCCAGTTTTGGCAGAGAATACCTAGTTTTTTGGCACTGACTGTCTTGTGGGTGTTGAATATTCCAATTTTTAAATTAAAACTATTCTTTATTCATTTGTTTGGGTTGTCTGTCTCTGACTTTGAAGTTCATCTATCTTTTAATTAGCTTTAGCAAGATAAATTAGTTCATAATATAGAAATACAAGAAATGAAAATCTGTCACTCCTGTTTTAAAATCTTGTTCTTTGTAGGTCACTTTAAAATGCTTTTCCTCATTTATATCTTTGATAGATGAGAAGTGGACATTTTTGTATTGAAAGATAACTTGATCATCTTATAAAGTTTTCTGCATTAACCAGAAGGCTTCTTTGCTGAAAATGTCCTGCCATTTTCAAGAAACTGGAAGAACAGCACTACAGACTTAACTGATACATACACAAAACATGAGTGCTAAAAAATTGTGGAGCTTCAACAGACACTTACTTGTGATGCTACTAAAAGATATTTCATATATTTGTTTCTGAGAAAAAAAACTTGTGAGCCAGGACTTGAAGACAGTCCAAAGTGTAATTATTAATTATAGGCTGTCTTTTCAGATTAGTATTGCTGCTATCCTTTCATGTAGCTGGTACTCCTCAAGTTGTCTTCCTGACAAACATTCATTAGTTTTTAATCTGCTCTGGATCTTCAGTGACAGATGCCTTTTCTTCCTATCCTATTCCCTCCTTCTGAAATACATCTTTGTGCATTAGAATATTAAGGAGAAGAAAATGTTTACCTTGATATAAAACCTATTTATTAAGTATTTAAAGTTAGGTCACTCAGTAAAAAAATAAAAATCACCCCATTTATTTAACGCTAGCGTATGCTAATTCTAAAGCTCCTCTTGAACGAGTACAGATGAAGAATGAAGGTTTATTTTTATTATAAGCATTCCTAAAAGTAAATGCTCGTATTTAGTGCTGCCCACTAACTATGCACAGTTGCTAATAACAACTCTGCCTTACAAGTTTGGGGAGTTTCATGTCCTTTAGTGCTTAAATATAAAGTGATCCCGTATGCATGCTATATAACTGTAAATATGAATAATGTGAAAACTGATTGCATGAACATTGCAATTAAATTGTCATTACCTGGGAAGGAAACTAGGATCTAGAAAAAGCCATGACTTTCTTCTTTAGATAAAGTGTGAGTCACCACTGAACTTCTGAATGCATCTCCAAGACTATGTATGAGTAATAGGAAAATGTCACAGCACTGAGGGGTGCTACATGTTTGTACCTGAACAAGGTTGAAAAGCTGCAGTTGGAGGACCAAAGGTGTGCAAGGAAAGCAGTTCATTGTTTACAAGTGTATGGCAACAATACCATCTTTGACTCTAATCCTTTCAGGCAAGATGAACAAACAGCTCTTTCCCTTAAAAAGAATTCTTCTGTGGAGTAGCTGCCTTGAGTTGTGGCCTTATTTTGTTAAGCACTAGGTTTTTCTGTGCCTAGGCTGTCTGAAGAAAAAGGCTGCATATTTAGCTAAGTGATGTGATTTTTCTCAAAACAACTGATTTGAGTTACCTACTTGATTTGTAGGGAACTGAGCATCTAGTGCTAACTACAGACAAGCTGTCTGAAAACAAAATACCTTATAGTAATCATTTTTCTCTTATAAAAAAAAAATCTGTGTACATAAAATACCAGCACAATGGAAAACATAAGAGAATGTAACAGTCAGTGTTACCATGGCCGGGGGTGGAGGGGGGTTACAAGTTGAAACGTGCAATATTACAACAACAAACATCTAAGGTTCTTTTGTATGTGTGGGGGCAGAGGTGTTTCTTCTAGGAGTGCCAACTCTGACCATCATCTGTGATAGAATATCCAATGCAGATTATACACCAGGTAGTAGCCTCATCAGAAATTACCACACTGGAGCATCTGCTTAACATGATAAAATGACAGGTGCTACCTGTTGGTAGCTACGTGTTGGTGCTACCAACTGGCTACAGGCAGCAGAGCCAGATGGTTTAAGTTTTAAATGCTTGAGCTCTGCTATACTATAGTTCTGTGCAGACTGCAAGTACGAACCTAAAGCTATACCTGTAGCAACAACAGTGATGGGGAAGAGGGCTGCACTTTGGTGTCATTCTGACCTTAGCTTGGCAGGCAGCTACATGGAAAACAACTCAAAAGCAAGTACAAACCCTTCTCCCTTTGTGCTTAGTTTCCAGAAATGAATGCTATGATAATGAGGAGATTCAGTAAGCCAGGAGATGTTGAACGTGCACGGAAATATGTGTTGCAGGTAAGACTGATAACCAAATATTTCTGCTCTTCCTGCTGCTTCATTGTCTCTCAAGTAAAACAGCAAGACTGCATTGTCAAATACCTGCTGAGTAGTGTGCAGTGTACAATGCCAAGTCAGAACTCCTCAGCTCTCCTACTGGCACAGTGTTTTAGCAGAAATGCTAGGTACCGAAGAACTTTTTCTTTTTTTCCCTTTAATAGCATAAAATCCACATAAGTAAAAAGCTCATGCATGAACTCAGTTCCTTCAGCTGAGGCATAGCTGCATTCAACAGCTGGTATAAGCAGCACATAATTACCAGTCAGTCTTGTAATTGCAGTGCACACCGCATACCAGTTTTAATTGACTCTGGTCTAAAAAGACTGAGTAATGGCCTGTGCAAAATTAATACCTCTTTTTCAGAATAGCAATAGGGGGTTTTGTATATCTCCATTTAGGGCAGGAGGGGAAGGGATAAACTATTAATTTCTAGTTTGTTGTTAATACCAGTGCTGTTTTGTAAGTACATTTAGCACGGATGAATTTTAGTACAGTTTGGGGCAGGTAGGTGGGCTTCCCTGATTACAGAATGAATCCTCTTCCTTTCCCAGTCAGAATATTATGTTTTAGGGTACTCAGTGACCTTAAAACTTCCCCCTGTGACTGGAAGAGGCAGAGGGAGGCCAATCAGTTCTGTTTCCTCTCTGTCTCCTCCCATCAGAGTGATGGTGTGCAGCAAACAACCTACCTCGCCCAGCGCTACTGCCACGCCGCCACGCGCGAGATCCGCAAGCTGCGGCCGTCCCCCGAGAGAGAGGCCCTCGTGCACCTGACTGAAATGGTTCTCATGCGAGACAAGTGAGAGAACTCCTTCCACTCCTTCTGGCAGCTACTTACCAGACTGTGCCTAAATTCATTTCAAAGGTTATTTGCTTCCAACACAAGCTACCAAAAATTATTTTTTTAGAAAAAAACTTCTTTTTTTTAAGTTCTACTTTTTTTTTAAAACAGAAGTTTAAAGTGTTTTACTGCAGGAAGCCATGCAATTCAGAGCAAATCAAACTGTGCTGTACAATTGTTTTAGCGGGGGCTATTGATTGTGAAGGATGGGGAAGATGTTTACATGTTGATGCACAAAGGCCACAATGAGAATAAATATAAATCAGTGTATGAAAACTGAAGCTCCAAATTTCACTTGTTTACACTAATAAACAGAGCATGCATGTACAGGAGCTGGTAAACTCCTGTGAAGAGATAGTTTGGATGCTTCCGTGGCTGTTTAACAAAGCACCTGGAATTGTATGTAGAGATACTGGTTTACTGTAAAAGACTACATGTGGATTTTAATTGGTTATATACATCAATGAGTACAAAACCACACCAATTCATGCTGCTGGTGGCTACCTGCTAGCAGTTAACATGATGCAGAATTTGAGATTGCTACCAAATGAATGTTTTTGTTCAGAAAACGAAAGGCTCAATATTTCTAACTCCACACTAAAAATGAATGATTCACCAGCCAGTCAAACCTGCAACTCCATCACTTTCCATCACTCATTTATAGGATATATTCTGTAGCACCCTAGAAGCTGCCTTTGAAGTCCCAGACACATTCCTCTCACAGTAATTACCCAGTACTACCACATTCCTCCTCAGGTTATTTCAGCCACAGAATCTGTAGAGCAGGGAAGCACACTCTCCCTGTCTATCTCTGCCTGTGATCCCTTAACAATGGCCAAGTTCCTGTCACGTGTGTTCCCCTGGGTGCTGTCTGGAGGACAGCCTGCTCCTGCTCCCTCTGCTCCATGGGGCACTTCCCAGAGCCACAGAAAGAGTTCCCACACAGAACTGTCACCTACAGATGGTGTCCAACTTACTGCATCCTGGTAACTAGATTCAATCGAGAATCCTCACTAAAATTAAGTGTTGGCAAAAAAGAACTTTTAAGAGTATGTATAAGTGTGTATTTCAGGTTTCAGATCTAATTTATTTGCCCTCTGTCAGTGATAAAATCATGTTACAAACATTTGCTTTTTTAGTACATTGCCTGGGATAACACAGCCATGATTTTGCTACGTTAGCATTCCAAACTTCTTTGCCAAGCCAACCAACAAAGTAATGGACAAGACCTTTGGTTCACTTATATATTTATGAATGGAAAAAGTCATAATGTAAATTTACTCATTAAAAAAACTTGGGTACAAATTACACATACATAAGACCACCCATTTTTTGAATCACATGGACACCTTAGACCCAAACAACTCATTGTAATAGACTTTAGTGAGAATACTCCAGGTAAAGATTACAACAATTGGAAGCATCTTGGATTTTTAAAAAAGTATATTTCAATACATAAGTTTGTATGCATGCTTTAAACAAATATAGTTCAAGAATGAGCAAAGAGTCTAAACAAAAAGTAATATGACCAGCACTAACATTAAACTTCTCATCCAGGTTTTAATATGTTAGTCTAACGTAGTGTTAGTTACCATGCTGTACTGAAAAATGTAATGGCACAATCTGATCATGGTTCATTAAATATTATACCCTACTTCCCCATAATATTTAGGCTGGTCATAAAATTAACAATGCATAAGTAAATAAGTATAACCAGTTATAGACAGTTGCTTGTTTTACAAATTGTCATCAGGTAAGACATACTGTCCCCAGAGACTCAAGAGATGGACATTCAATCATACCATTAAAACAGTATGGCCTGAAGAAATGGGCACAATTTTTTGAAAGTATATTAAGACAATTCTGTTAGCTTTTAGTCACCCCTTGTAAATAATCATGGTATGACTTGAATACAAGACCAAACTTTGAAAAGCAAAGGATTTTAATCGGCATAGTGCATGATTGATTCAACATAATTCCCAGGAAACAAGCCAGTTACTCGATTGCAAACTCCTTCATACCAGCCATCATCGTTCTTCTTTATCACATAAATGATTGCACCCTCCATAAACGACAGCTCATCATCTTTGTCCTTTGTATAGTCATATATAGCAACAACTGTGGAATAAACAGGGACATATTTAGCATCTTATTAATAGCAACAGTATTAAAAAACAACTGTACTTCAGAAAATGTTAAAAGATTAATTTGCTATCGTGGGATTTTCAATGAATTCACATGCTTTTCCTGTTGAACATTAATCCCAGAAAATGGAGTATAACTTTCCTTGCAACCTTAGCTAGCACTAAGAAGTGGGTGGTGACTGCATTGAACACTCAGTTAAGCTGCTGACAGAGAAGTACGTCCAACTGTGACACAGTAAAGTGGAGCTTATGGACACTTAAAAGCTGAGTTAGGGAATAACTAACTTGTGTGGTACCCATTTTTGACCAGACTACCTCAAAAGCATGTGGATCCCTTTATATGAATCTCTTGATAAGAATGTGGCCAAAAAAATTATATAAAAATCATTCCACTGAGGCCCCTGTTGGCACCTCAGTGTGGCCTTGCACATATCACTGCTAAAGCCATTACATACAAATGAATGGTCTTTTCTATAGAGCTTTTATGCCATAAGGAGTTTTGGCATTACTTTTCAAGGAGCTGCAGAGTTGAAGTAGGAATGCTGCTGAAGATGCAACATCTGTTATTTTCAGTATCTGCTTGGTTAATACCTTACTCTTATCAATCTCCAACTTGCTGTGTGCCATTAACAAAGCAGAGATTTCCCCAAGAAAAAAATGTTGCCACCACCAATACTGGAGTTAAAAACTGCCACTGAGAATATACAGACTTCAGACATCACAACCTTACCCTTCAAAAGTTAATACGGATTTATGCAATTGATCAGTTTTATGAATTACAAGAATCCACTGTTTTACACCTACATATATTCTCATATATCTGATGCCTTAATGCCTAGCAATGATGTGCTGCATCAGTTATTTCCATCCCATGGGTATGTCCTGCACAGAGTCCAGCCTGAGTGAAGATGGAACACAGGAGCTCTGCCACAAACATCACAGGTACCCGGCCCCATTCTGTACTTGCTGCAGCACCAGCCAGCTCATGAGAAAACTGGAAGTACTGCTGCTGGCCAGTGCTACAACACAGGCAACTCCACAGATGGGAAATCTGCTTGTCCATTATTTATGGGAAGAGATGTTTACTACATGACCTCATACCTAAGCTAAGCACAGTTCACAGTCTGCTGATCTGGAGTCACTGATAAATCTCAAAGGAAGCCTCAACACATTTTATAGTTCAAAGTCTAATAACCTACTCCTGTAACCTAGTTTGATGAGATAAATACAGCTTGGAATTTCTGTCCATTTTGCAACAGTTTGTAGATGACTGCCCTGCAATCCTGAGGTATGTACAGAAAATCCAGCTCATCACAGATGAAAGCCATCTGCTTCTTGTGAAGAAGCTTGCTTTTTCATCCATTCTAGAATGCTGGAAGGTATTTTATAATTTTTCCAAAGAAGGATTATGTCTTACCATATTAGGTGTAGACACAAACTAAGGAAAGCATTGTTTGAGTTCTGACTTAGGAGGGACAATGACTGTTTTCATCTGACCCACACCAAGTCCTTCATTCCCTGCAAATACCATTAATCCTCTGAGACTGCACTAACACAGCTGCAACACTTCTCTTACCTTTCTCTATGTAGTTTTTAGGTGCCCAAGCAGGATCTCCATCTGCATAGGGATCACTGTACTGCACAACAGCAGCTTCCTCATCCTCATAATCCACGGGAGGTGGGGGTGGAGGAGGAGGAGAGTCATCAAACATTGGCATCTCATCGGGAGGCGGTGGCGGGGGAGGAGTCGGGCTATCAGCAACTGGAAACATTTGGAGATTATTGGTTTTCCTTAAATCACGACAGTGTGGAGATGCAAACAAACCTGAGGCTGTACACTGTAAATAAAAGGGCTGGGGGGGGGATACACACAGCATGCACTATAATACCATGCACTGATTAGGAACAGAGGCTTTGTATTAACAACTACAACACACAACTATTTTTGTTATTAGTGGTCAAATCTATGTGTAAATGCTACTAGAGACAAAGCACATGCTGCGAGGCATAAGCTGAACATCAGCAGAGAGGAAAGCTTCCTGCTCCAATGTCCATGCGCTGCAGCGTTAGCTATGGAGGACTCCGAGTGGCACCCTCTGAGCCAGGCAGCAACAGGCCTCTGACTGGGCCAGCAGCCTGATTGGTTTTTAACAAATCCTTTGTCTCTAACAGTCACTTCAATTTACTTCTGAACACTGCTTCCTTGGATTCCTTCTCTCTCTCTTCATTAGGGAACGAAAAGATCTGATGTGGATCATAAATACTAGTTTCTTTCCTTTTTTAAGATGTAACCAGGTAAGAGGAAGCCAAGTAATCCTTCTGCAGAAGAAAAACTTTGTACAGGTCCTTATCTTGCAGACTAGCCTGTGTGTGTGCACACATTTATGAATCAATTAATAAATGGAAAACTTCAACAGGCAGCTGCTGCTCTTAGAGAAAAAGTGCTCAAGGAATTAAATGTATAGTCCAAAATGTCAAATCCCTGCCCTGAGATTCTCCAATCAGCACAATTACAAGTTGCTTTGGGAAAGGGAAAAAGAGAAAGGCATTATGGTACAAATCACTTTTTAAATCAGTTCATTAAATTAGTTTCCAGTAATGCTGACAGCAGCTGGCAGCAAAATAGAGAGATGGCATACTCAGATGCAGGACCAAGTCCTGCTTTATTCTATTCTCAAGTCACTTTATTCTATTCCTAGGGAGATGGGGTCCACTACACATGGACCTGGTGTAAGCACTATGAAAGCCACAAGTTACTGAAAGGGAGCTACTGTTACTAATATCAACTTGGTTACATAGCAACACAGATTAATTTTCAAGAGATCTGGGATTGTGCACACTGAAAACACAGGCTGAAAACCACTGCTCTAGGCAGGCTTTGATGGAACAAGGCATCAGGCTCCAGAATGTGCAGCTCCAGCACACAAATTCTGAAAAGAAAGTCAAGCAAAAGAGAAAGAACACTACACTGAATGAAGCTTTAACTACTTATAGTTACAATGGCACTGGAGATTACAAATAGGTTTTTGTTTGCTTGAACACTTCTTACTTTTGGCCAATCACTACTCTAGTAGTGACTTAACCTTTGTTCTTCAGCCTCATGCCCCTGATGAGGGACTTGGGCACAACTCCCATGTCCTGTCTGGGTCAGACTGGCTGCACTGGGACAGGTCTGGCACCTGCTGCCAGGGGCAAAAGGGGGCAGGAGCTGCCTCAGGCCAGGCATCCATCCAGCCTGCTCCCTTTACTTGAGGAGTCAATTCTTTACCTTCAAGCCCAGCTCCTCTTCAACTTGACCAGCTGAGCTGAACACCCCACAGCTCTCTCCATCAGTAAGACTGGCTGCCACTGTATTAGTGATTCCTCTCCCATACAGAAGCCCATTTATGTCACTTGGACACAGACTAACAAAGTCCTTGGCAGAGTGAATGCTACGTCCTGCCCATTACTGAATAGCACTCACAGACAGGCTTCATTAATCCACCACAGACACATGACAGCATCATTTATGAATGAACTGGTTTTGTGCTACAGTTTAGCACATCTTCCACAAATGTATTTCTCCCCTTAATTTCTGTCTGCAGCTAGGAAAAAAAAGAGAGTTGAAACAACAATCGTTTGAGATCTTAAGAAATCTTTATCTTAGGAAATTTAAAAAAAAAAACTTAAAATATATATAAAAAAAGTTCTGTTTATTCAACAAAGCTGCATATCTGAAAAGAAGGAAAGAGAGCAGGAAATGCAAGTGTGAAAGCACCAAGACATACTCTAACTGAGATGCAATACAGAACTGCAAGCTTTATGAGAAACATTTAAAACAATTCAACTTCACATTAAAACAAAGAGAGAGAATGGAACAGAAAATTAGACAAGTGCCACTCCATTGAAGTATCCCTTCGCCTCTTGGACTTAAACCTAGACTTTGCCTGGTTATAAACTTAGCCAGACTAGGACAGCATCACTTCTCCTAGGGGAGGAAAAAAAGCACGCAAAAAGCCACTCCAAATGAGAAAGGGTAAAGGGACAAGTATTTATACAGCTCCAAACTGAGATCTCTTGTCTGTATTCCCACCTTGTTCTTTGAAAGGGGACCAGCAGATTCCTTTTGAAAGGACTGGGTGTGAGAGTACAGCCACTTACATCAAATCAGCTGTCCCTGAGCACCAGACACACTGGAAAACATCTCTGGAGATGATGCCCATGGTTTGGACACAGGAGAAAAAGAAAAGGCATTGCATAGTTTCTAGGCTCTCTCTGTCCTTGTCCTCTGAAAAGTCCACAAGCAGAAGCTGTTGCTTTCCAAACCAGCAGATCTCGACGATAAGGAAAAGACAAGTCTACCCACATCTCCCTAACACCAGAGACTTCTTGCAGAAAATGAGGCTGATGAAAGTCTAGCACACAATGCCAAAACTCAGCAACAGCCTCTACAGCCAATTTTGCTGAGTGTGTGCCCAGGCTGCCACACGCACCCCTGCCTCTGGAGTGAGGCAGCAGCAGTTCCAAGCCACACTTGTTACATAACTTTTCAACCCAAGGGACTATTAAAAGAAAGAAAATGAAGAACGATTCCTATGACCATATTTCAAGCTTCAGCTGTTTTGCTGCTATCTCATTCACAAGCCATTGTGAATTTTGCTGTTGCATGCACAAGCCAGTCTGTCCCTTTCACCTCCCCTCTCCCAAGGGCTGCATTATCTCCAGGAGAACATTACTTGGAACAATTCAGAAGCAGGAGTCAATTTTCTCAAGTTTATCTGCAAGTGAAGACATTCTGTAACTATCATCTTCAGCAGGTTTACCTTTACACTTAATATTTTGGAAAGGTTTTTAACACAATTTTGTGGCACACTATTCTACATCAATGTGATTCTTACTGTTTACCTAGCACAGCACTAAAATACCTTCATTTTGAAAGAGAACCAGAGACATGTCTCCAGCCTCATGGGGAATACTCAGAACATGACCACTTAAAAGCTCTAATGGGAAGCAGAAGAGCAGCACGACTCAGACCTGAGGTCCCTAAATGGATGCTGCAGCTATGTAGCCAACTGTGTAATAACAGCCCCTGAGATCCCAGCAAATCTCAAAATTGTTCCTGAGCACTTTAAAAACATTTCTAATTTACTTCATGTTCTATCTACGTCACATTTAGTCTGTTGTTTACAGAACTGCAACAAACTCCTACAGAAAAGGGTATCTCCAGATCAGGAACATGACTTTACACCTGCACTAGCACTTGAGACAGGAACACTCACCTGAAGGGAATCAAGCAGTAATGGTAAAAGCAGAGTTACCAGTATAAACACAGCACAACTAGAGACCACCTCTCACAAACCTAACAAGCAGAGCTATGCTGCAAGAAGCTCAGCAAGGAAATAGGAGAACACAAAGAAATGGAGAATGAAAGGCTGCCAAGAGGAGGGATGCCTTACAAGCTCCTTTGTAATGCATTAGATCTTAAGACTGCATGTTTTCAATTGACTGTACAGCTTCCTGAAAGATGCTACAGTATTGGAATCAATGGTTACACATTACACGTTCTGACAGTCTACATAAGTCTTTCTATATACAACCTAATCAATTGTCCCTAGTGAAAAAGGCAAGGTGATTCAACATTAAATTAGTATTTTCAATTAAAATACAATTTTATATTCACACCAAACATATGCCACATTTCACACTGTATTTCTGTAATAAATTTGCAGTTCAGAACTTAAATGGGTCAATAATTATCACATACGTGTTATAAAATATTGAAGAGTGTGCCCTTCAGCTCCAATAGCATATTGACACTAGAATGCAAGATGGTATTAGCTTCTGGAAAAGGAAACAAAATAGAGTCTGACTTGCCAGCCATGCATGCTAGAAGAGAGTAGGCTCTACCCTTTAAGCTCAGCTTGTCCAAACTTACTGTTTTCCTGCACCCTGGCCACGAAGCCTGTGAGAGGTATCTGTGGAGTCAACTGAGGCATAGGGGGAGGGGGTGGAGCAATAGAAACTGGTAGCAACACACACACCATATCGGGAAAGTCAAATGGACAAAGGAAAAAAAAAAGGGGGAACAAACAAAAGCAGCGTCAGTAACGAGGACCACAAAACAAAGTATGTAAAGAACAACAAGAACACACACACAAGAACCTTCTTCAAGCTTGTGTTTCCAACAAGGCTGAATTCGTGGTTAGCCAATGGAGGATCAAAAGCAAAGCATGCCCCGTGTTCAGCCAGGTGACAGCCAAGCACAGGCTGCACATCTGGGAGCTCACAGGCTGCGTGTGAAGGTTCCTGCTCTGTCACACATTTTGTGTGCTTTACCTGGGGAGCACTCAAAATTGAGCTTTTGTCTTCCTGCTAAATAAGGATTACTCAATTTAGCAGTTATCTTTTCAAAGTGAGCTACTAGAAATAGAGGTGATGTTTCGCAGTATTCTGGACTTCTCTAAAACCAAAGTGCACAAACATAAGTGCAGCAAAGCAGCACTGACACAGGGCAAAGACAACTTTTGCAAGGGGCACAGTGTTCCAGCATCAATATGTTACATTCCCACGGAGAATCCCATCACTGTGCTCTGCTGGGTCAGGGGTAGTCAGTTAGCTTACTGCATTTTTGTTTTCCTCAAAAAAAGGGACCTTGTTGCTTGCTGGTAGAAAAAATAGATGAGTCTAGAGCAGAGTGGAGCTTCACTAAATTTTCTGTGGTGAGAGGACACTCAGCAGCCTAAAAGGCTGGCAAAGGCTTCAACAGCTCCAAGTGACTACAGGAGCATGCAGGAAGCCCTTGCAAGCTCATCTTCTCTGAAGTATGTGCTTATCTGGTGAGTAGTGAGACATGACCACAGCTGTGCTCAGAGACACTGGGCTGACAGCCCAGAGGTTCAACTCTTCCCTGCACAGGTAGGGAAGAGGAATAGGAGCAGTAGGGCAAGCCACTCAAACTATCAACTCTGGCAGGACATATCCCCCTTAAATGCAGGGAATGAAAAGCATAAAACAAAAGCCTACCCAGAAACTCAACAAAACATCAACTCATTTGTTTATGCTGTGCCCCTTCTCAGCAGAATTTCTCTTGCACTGGAGTGAAGAAATTCCTGTGAAGGTGGGAATTCAGCAGTAATAATCCAGTTGGAACCAAATTTGAAAGAGGTTCTGTTCTTCCAAGTAAGCAAGAGTTTAAAATAAAGCTGTAACTAAGATTAATGTTTGATGAATTAAAATGAAGCATTAAGTTCATTACAAAACCAATAATCAAATAAATTGTATGGAATAAATGATCAATAAAAGCAGGAGAACAAACAGTGTCTCACAAAATTGAAGTAAACATCTAAGAAAAACCAGAACATTTGTTAGCATGAAAAGTAGAACCTTAAGGAAACACAGGACCTGGGTTTAATGTCAAGACAGTAGCACTAAAAAAATAATCACCAGTTACAGAAACAGAGGAAAACAGTTTCAAGTAGCAAAACACACCCATCAAAATACTGTTTAAAAAATGCTGACCATCAGTATTTTGAAAACACCAGAGAGGCTAGATTAAGAAACAGCACCTGCATTTGAGCAAAAATTTGCTTTGGACAAATGTAAACATTCAGAAACAGTGGTGTGCACAGCATTTAAGACAACTGAACTATTCCCAGAAGTAAAATCCTGTGTATTTAATGGAACTCAACTGTTCAAGCACGAGGGAGTTTCTGTTGTTATGGTGAAATAATTTGGAGGAATAAGAATGTGGAGGAAAATGAAATGCTAGTATGGGTGAGCAAGAGTAGAAGGAAAATAAGGTTTGGAAAAAAAGAAGAGATAGATACTGTGTCTGCATATAAAAATGCTTTCTGACTAATGTAATACTTCTAAACTACTCAGAAAACTCTTCTCTTCAGTATCTCAAGTATTTTAAAAGCATTCTTTTCTTAAGAGTAACTACACAACAGCAAACACTGGTCTGAAGAGATCTTGAACCCAAACATCAACATTTCTTTTCAAAAGAAATATTCCTCTGAAGTTTAAAGACTTGGCTTGGCATTCTGAATACTACCGAGAAAAAAACATTATACAGCTGCCACTCCTCAATGTGTATTTGATCAAAATTTATGGAAATGGCAAGAAAGAAGTTTCCTGATAGAGCTTCCTACCAGCAGTCAAGATCCTTATTTTGCAGACCTTTCGGCAGTGAACCTTGTTTGCCCTTTTGGGGTAGGCAGGAAGGAGGCTGCTGACAAAAACCTGCTCACCTGCCCATGGCATTCATCCCTTCCCTCATTCATCTCCTTCTGTAGTCCTACACTAGTGTGAAAGCACAGAGAAGTTGTCTTCTAAAAGAGAGAGACTGAGCTCTTTACCAAGAACAAAGGAGAAACTTGGAATCAGGAAAGGATTTAAGAAAAAGACAGGGAGGAACTGTGTGACAGGAACGTGAGCATTCTGCTCAGATACTATTCTTTTGCCACTATCCAAGTAGTGGGGGACTGTACTACAATCACATTAGGTCTCCTGCAAAAAACCCTGGGTTTAGTTTATGTTCTCCAAGCACACCTGAAATGCCAAGTTATAATGTGCCTATAATCAGACAGGCAATCCTAATAATTTCTTGTCATGAGTAACATTAAATAAGTTGGGGGGAAAACAGTATAATTGCATATAGTGCAATCACTGTACAATTTCAATATGGTTTTTCTTGTTTGTTTTTCCTTCTATTTCAGAGAAGAAAGCAGTAATCTCATTGATGCTTTTCATAAATTAATTAAAATGCCATGCATGCTTTTACAATCATTTTGCTCAAAACAGTTTGTGATTTCAGAGCTCAGCAGCTTACTTGAATTTTGAGAATAAAGAGGCCCGCCATTAACATGAGGTTGAGCAGAAAATGGGGCAGTCACAGAAGGATTCCGTCTGTATCCACCAGAAGATGCTGAAGAAGTGGTAGAGTTGTGTCGCGAGATTTGCCTGGTCATTGTGCCATACTGGGAACCAGGAGCTGAACCAGGAGCAGCTGAAAAGCATTAGCCAGAGGAACCAAGGAAAAGACTTAAGCAGAGCATTACTTGGGATAGAATGCAGAAAACAGAAAAAGTCCAGAACGTGGAAAATACTTGATTACAGTTCTTCAATAATTTAAGATCAGTAACAAGCAATTAACAGAAAAACAAACATCCCCATTATAATCAATAATGAGAAAAAAATACACAGAACATAAACCAACACACATATAAAGGGCATTGAGAAATGCTGAGAGTACTTTGAGAGACTGGATTGGACTGGAAAATTGAATCCAACTCTTAAGTGTATCTCAATTATACTACATGCAATAATATCCTTCATTAAAAAGCACAAAGGAAAAAAAAAATCCACATTCTGCTCAAAACAAATTATTTCCATTGCAAAGCTGAACGTGCCTTTAATCTAATATAAAACAACACTAACAAAACAGTGAAACAAATGTCATGAGCTTCAGACATTTGGCACATTTACCATTCATATTTGCTGGTTGTGCTTTTATACTGATGGAATTTGTACTAACAAATCAGAACCACCAATGCCAGCTGACAAAGATGTCATTCATTCTTCATGATAATAAACACCCATATTTACCTTCCGTCTACTTGCTGCACAAACTTCAAGGTTAACAAAACAGTTTAAGTTCTCTTTCAGATTAACCTCTGACAGAAAATCACACCTTGCAAATTAATGAATCTCATGTTGTAGTCACATGAATTAACGCAATTCTTAAATGCAAAAACTAGTTTGCAGTAAAATGTTTTGTGCTTGTATATATAGACTTCATATAATCATATAAGACACAAACAGCAAGCAGTCAGAAGTTTGCAGTCCTGTAATGCTATCCAAAGTTACTCTCACTTAACATTTCAGTAAGGGGGAGTGCAAAGGGGTTATATGGGTCAAAGCCTCCAAAGCTAGTTTCATAACTCAATCAATTATTTTTGTCATCAGCCTGTGACAGGAAAGGGTGGGGTATTTTTTCCTGTCTATTTTGAAAAGTACTACTAGATCCCACCCTAACTGCTGTATGTAATGCTTGAAGCAATTTCTCAAGAACTGTTAGTTCATATCCTCAGGTCTTCCAGTTGGACATGTGCCTGCAGCATTATGGAATCAAAGCCAAGTCACTGTGACAGACACTTGTGCTTTCCAGTCACTTTATGGCTATGGAATAGAACACACACATCACCCTACACATAAGCTACCATTTCTAAGCTAGACTGCAACTGCTGTGACTTAGTTTCTGCTAAAGGAGTTACACAGCCTAATACCAATATTCAAGCTGATTCTGAGATCTTATAGATCAGATTAATTGGATCCTAACTTAACTGGGAAAATATTTCAAGCAACTAGCAGCCTTTTCTCCATACCTAGTGCATTTAGCTTCAGAGGCTTTAACCACAGGAAATTAGTGAAGATTAGATTTGTTGAAAAAAACCCAAAAAATATCCCAGAACTGATTTTTGTAATCAAATCACATAGGTCCCACTACAGAAGAAAAACACCTCACTAAGTTCATTAGGAAGGGATGATTATTGATTATGCAGCATGACTGCAATCACTTCAGCATTGACAAGTCTCACCTATCAGACTGCCCATCGGGAGAGGTGGAGGCAGTGGTGGTGCTGGCGGGGCTCCAGGAGGAACAGAAATGTGTGCTAATAAAATAGTTTATATTCCTAATTAGGCCATATTATGAAAATTAAAAAAAAAATACAGGCACTTGATAGGCTTCCCAAACAAATGAAAATTCAACTATTTTCAATATTATTATTATTATTATCAGTGATACAAATTCAGACACTGATCCTATCCAGGATTCTGTACACACCAATCTTTATTCTCATTGACTTTTACGGGATGCCAGTGATAGTAAGATTTCATGCCTATTTGTACTACTGCAGGACCAGAAAAGGTCCTGGAAAAGGAAGCCTACATGTATATAAGGAAGAGAAGACTTGTCATCCAAGAAACAGAGAAATCTCTGTAATAGCAAAATTACACTACACCAAAACTTCAGTATTTTCTTATGTCTTATGGGCTTGCAAAACACACAGTTAAATAAGTGACTGGGCTGGTTTATTACTAAGGTAATAATAATAAAAAAGAAGGACCCTACTCAATCTCACAATTCATCATTCTTAAACACAGTGGAGTGTGCCTCCAACGCTGAGAGATCCCTCAGGGTTCTTTCACCACAGATGGCAAAGTTAGCAGAGTATTTCAGAAGCCAGTGTTTCCCATTAAACATGTACATAGTTGCTGCTCCTCTCAGGGCATCCAGAAATGCCAAATTGTAGACATATTCAAAATTACAGTCAAGCTTTAAAAGGATACATTTGTCTTTTACTCCCCTTGTACACCCTTGATTGTCTTGCTAAAACATGGACCAGCAAAGGTATTTTAACCATCCATTATTCAGTAACTGAATGTCCTGCAAATACTCTTGGTAAAGAATTAAGACTTTAGACATCACTCAGCACTCGTAAGTTATTTCCTGAGTAGGACTGTGCTTCAGGACAGTTTCTACCCCATCATGTTTAGTTCAAGTGCCTCTGCAAACACAAGGAAGTAACAAGCAGGCTGAGGTCAGTGTGGAGGAGTCCCACCTACCTGGCCCGATGGTTGGCGGTGATGGTGTAGGCACGGCAATGGGAATGCCAATACTGCTGCTTCCACTGTTCTCTCGACTGCCGCTTCCTCCACTACTGCCACTGCAGGAGGAAAACACAAGTATTATCACAGCATCTCCTACAAAGCATTATCAACAGTCACACTTCTTGTGTGAGCTCTGCTAGCCTAACTCAATTATAGACTGTTGAAAAACTCCCTATTAAATGCCTCTGTCTTTGCCTACAACTGCATATAGATAATCAAGTCTGAATGCATTACATTCCTAATAAATGGAATTAGCTAAGCTGATAAACATCACCATGAATAAAATGTGCAATAAAATGCTTCAAAGAATCAAAAAGTAATCAACCATGCAAGTTCTAGGCAATGGAGTAACAACTGCAGGAGTAGTTCAGTAGCCTAATAATTTAAAGTAGTATGCTGAGGCTGGAAGTCTTCATGGCTAAATGCTAAACAATTATTTAGGATTAATCATGCTGTCAGATGAAGGAACATTTCCTCTACTCAGAGCAGAAGTTTAAAATGCTAGGTTTTCAGCTGAGAATTAACATGATAAACTACTTGGGGTGGGGTATGGTGTGCCTAATTTTCTGTGTATCTAACACTCCCCACTACCCATGCATACACCTTTTATGCATGAGAAGTTTACTTCTAAGATGGTCTGAAAGTACAGTACAGCCAGATCAAAATTTGCCTAACTCATACTATATGATATACAAATCAAAGGCCAGCAATGCAAAACCTAGTGAACTACTGGATGACATCTCTACACGTGCCTTCAGATGCCATAACATTTATTTTCTTAGAGGGAACTCTAAGAAAAAGAAATAAAGAATAAAAATTCAGGTAGAATCTGTCCTTAGTCTTATCTAAGAGCACTCCTTAGTTCAAGTCTTGAATTTATATGCATTAAATGGATAATGTAAAGGAAAATAAGCAGATGTTTTGAAGCCAAAACTTCACTTTAGTTCATCCATGTTAATTAAGAGTACTCAGTGAAGTTCTAGTTTATTTACTACTCCTGGATAGCTATAAATCAGTCAAGGGTCAAGTGCAAATCATTCAAATATATATCTTTAGAAAATAATCTTACAAAAACCAAAATCAGTGATCTGAAATGGAAACCAAGATAATTCCTTCAAAATTAGTGTTCTGTCTGCTGAAGACCTTGATCTTGGTCACCATGGTTGCAGCTGAATTTCTAACTGCAGCCTACAGAAAAGAAGATCTTGTGAGACAGGAGTAAGGAGCATTCACAGTAGCTAGCTGAACAGACTAGCAAGATCCTCATGCAGCAACATTTAGAAGTTATTTAATTCTGACAATATTTCATCACCAACTGTGTCTAAAATACTCTCTCAGTCTCTGTTAGTGACCTACCATGTTTAACTGCCTACTGGGAGTTTTTTAAAAAAAGAAAAATATTAAGAAA
Source organism: Toxostoma redivivum (assembly GCA_013397375.1). Taxonomy (NCBI): domain Eukaryota; kingdom Metazoa; phylum Chordata; class Aves; order Passeriformes; family Mimidae; genus Toxostoma; species Toxostoma redivivum. The sequence continues at coordinate 164,381 of VXBI01011564.1, read as the reverse complement.
GAAGCTCTCTAAAAAACAAGCTAACCTTTTATTTCTAACTACATTGAATTCTTTCATCTGTTTTTCCCTGCAGTTTGAAGCTTGTGATAAAAATCACACTGAAAAAAAATGAACTCAAGAGACTCAGAGAAACATTTAGCCTTGCAATTCAAGAACAAAAAATTTTTAAAAGCTACACTCAGAATACTGAATATGAAGGCACTTCTTTGTGTTAGGGAAGTCAGCAATGCAGTAAACTTCTGTTGATGCAGTGGTAGAATAACTCACCTTTTTGCCTTTCAACAAAAAGCTGAGAGGCACAAAGCTTCAAGGCTTTTCTGTGACTTTAGTAAGCATTGGCTTGCCAGGCAGGAAAGAGTTACTGTGGGAAAAGACCCTACCTGTGTGTTCGTGGTCTCTGGTTCAAGGAAGCTGTCCTTCCTGGACTGTGCTGACTGCCCAGCCTGGCAGGGCTGGTCATGTAATCATTCGGGACTGTTGGCGGTTTCACTGGCTCCAGGGTTTTGTAAGGAGTATTTCGTCTGGTCAAGGAAAAAGATTTGAAGACAGAAAGATAAAGAATCAGAAGATTAAAAAGATAAATAAGTGAAGTTACAAATTCATTTGTTTTTTAAATTTTTCATTAAAGATCACTGCAGTGACCCACACTGCAATATATTAAAATTCCACCGGGCAGGGTAGACAGCTCACAGTCAACAGCCCAAAGTACCTTGCATAGACACATCCATACAAGTTGGCCTACAACACATAAACTGGTCAAAAAAGCCTAAACTAAACACCCAAAATATATTATTTGAGCAACCTAGCATACAATAGCTACATATGTATAACATTCTGGGTTACCTGTCAGCACATGACAAATTTTCATTGTACCAATCTCCTCTTCCCTGCCCCCTCCTTCCCTTCCCATCAGAATCCTTTCCAAAAGTATTCATCTAATTAAGACATCAGCAAGGCTGAATCAAGATTCACAGAACAAGTGACATTTGCAATCACCAGTGCTTTTCCTAGGAGCAGTAATCAAGCAACCTCATCTCACCTAAGTGTATCTGAAAGTGCCTCATCATAGATGAGATTCATTGTCTCCATTTTGTGGCCCAAGAAAGTGAAGCTCAGAGAATTCCAACCTAGCAGACTGCATCACGTCGGAAATTTAACATGGATCTTTTAAGATCTATTTCCCAGACCCCATTACTGCCATAAGAACAGTGCATTTATCGTACTGAATGGCAGAGCTTTTCAGTTCTCACCAATAACTGAGAGATCCACTGCAAAACACAGAATTTGGCAATGCACCAAAGCTAAGCAAAACCAAAAATACTGAGCTACTGGCATTTAATGATTTGTTCAATTACTGGTTATAACTGAGTTGCTAAGTTATACAACTTCTTGGTATTTTAAGAAACTTACTGACTTTTCCTTCTACATTATGAAAAACAACAGTACTAAACTTACTTTTCAAGGTTATTTCAGTTGGAAGCACATTGACAGTCTGCCCTGCTTATCATTTTTATTTGGTAGTCTTTAGATCTCTATTGCTTACAACCAGAATACAAAATTTCTTCTTTTTTCCACTGATCTCTTTTGGCAGATCTACAGGTGGTGACATCCTGCATATTAAAATCATCTAGAGTTCTTCATGTAGACAAGCTAATTTACAAACACCACAATATCTGAGAAGTTACAGTATTTCCACTTCTTTCTTTGATATGTTTTAATAATAAATTGTAATAGATGAAAGACAAGAACACTGTTTCCTGACATAGCTCAAAAATTCCCACCTCACTCCCCCCAATGTTTCAGGGTGATCCTGGGAGCCCTTGCCACCAGGGAGAGCTACAGGGAGCACAGGGCAATGCTTTCCTCCAGGACCCTCAAGGAGCGACATCAACTATTCCTGCCACATCCAGCTCCAGCAATTCACTTATTCTTCCATGGTACTTCCAACCTGAGTGATTTCCATAATCTCTCCCTGGTCCTGTGAAGAGACTCCTGCTTACTTCACTCTTCTGTGATTTCCATGCAGGACTCCCTCCCCACCACATTCCTTTAGATAGTTCTGCCCTGGAGGGACAAGCTCCACAACAGGCAGCACCTACTACAAGGCCGATGTTATAGGCTAAGCTCATTCTGGTTTTGCATACTTATCTCTGTTTTCTGGATCAAAGGGAGAAGAGCAGCATCCTTACTGTTTCTAGCAATTTTTTCTGCATAAATTAGGGTAAGTCATGCCTGTGATATTTCATGCTTTGGCAGAACACGGCTGCTCAAGACAAGAACTGTACTTCCTGAACAAGAAGGGCAGATAGAAATCTCTCTTACAAACCCACATTATTCCTCCCCCTCAGCCAACTGCTGCCGCTTGTCAAGCTCATCTGGAAATGACATTCAGCTGATTAATCCTTATCAGCCATTAGCCAAGGCAACCAAACAGCTCTGGCTTGTTCAGGGGGGAGTACTGAGAGAGGCAGCTCACCAGTACATCAACGCTGCTGTTTCACTAGCAAGCATCCAAGAGGACATGAAAGTGCTACCCCAGGTTCCCAGGGCTGATAAACAACTCTCTCAGCTGGGATAAGAAACACAATTGGAATACTGATTTCATGCCCTTGAGCAATGGGAATGTTTAGAAAACATGCTGTGGAAACCTCTAGGTTAATTTCTCTGTGGAATATGCAGCAAACACTACCACCAAAGCATCAAATAGGGATTAAAAATCACTGAGTCTTCAACAAAAGGAGTTGCTGCTTCTAATTTTCCTTGATCACTGCTCTTGATCTCTACTCTGTTCCATCTCATTATTCCTCATTTTTCCAACTTCCTAACTCTCCAAGACAATATACCTGAAACCAATACAACCATGCCAGACAGCTTTACCGTGCCTCAGTCCCCCACAGTATAAGGAGAAGGTTGAGTGGGGCAAGCAAGTAGAATGTCATTTAGGATGCCTTTTGGAAGATGTTGCACAGTTGGAACAGACAAAACCATATGGCACATGACTTAGCTTCTCAAGTATTAATGTTTTGGTCTCCAACAACAATTATTTGCTGGCACACCAAGATAAGCAGATTTCACTCCCCACAGGTCCACAGCAGCCAAATAGATGCAGGGAATTCTGCTCACAGTGGGACTTGGGAATAAGAAAATCCTTCTTCATTTAAGTATAAAAATAAAAATGCACAAGCCAGCAAAAGAATCAATGTTGTCACTGTGTTCACAATGCCATAAATTTTGCTTAGATAATGCAACAACTACAGCACAAACAGCCACTTCATAGTTCTTTTTATATTAAGAAATTAGTAGACAAGAACTTTACTCTTAAAGCCTTTCCCACACTGAACTTAAAACTTTAAGATTCGTTTCTGTCACTAAGGGTTTCTCCCCCAAAAGTCAGAAATAATAATAGCCTCCTCATTTATCCATACCCATATTAAATCCTTCCCCATGAAAAAAAAAATTCTTTCAGTCATCCTGAAAAGAGTCAATGAAACTGAAGGGGCTCATAAAGCAAAGGTTATTGCAATTTTTTTTTTTTTTTTGCTAAAGGCAACTAGAATTGCCATCTATCCATGAATTTAAGAAACACCAACACTAGCACAATTAAAAATTTCTATTACACAGGAGGGATCAGGCAGTCCATTCTTACCCCAGAGTTCCCCGGCCTGACATGGGAGGACTTGGTGGTTTTTGTGTAGGCGGATTTGTTCTTGACAAGGTGCCAGTTCTTGCAGGCTGGTTATTTCCATGCTGAAATAAGGGAAAACATGATTTTATTTTTATAACAGAGCAGCTCTATTACTGGCAGCTTTTTTTTTTTAAGTGTAAGAATATGAAGTGAGAATTCCCAGACAGCTGTCAAACAGCAAGTTTTCAGCTACACGAGACAGACACCAGTAAATACAAAAAAGTTTAAACACAAGCTTAATGTTATTTTCATTATTAATTAACAACAGACATCAGAAAGGTAAGCAATTGACAGGTTCATGCACAAATGTCTTCTATCATTTTTTTCCTTAAAGGGAAGCCACATTTGTATTCATTGCCATTCGGATGTTAATAATTTAAATCAAACTTTAACACTGACAGTACAATACAGCCAGCATGGCCCAGAATTTCTCAATCTGCCCCTGCTATTTTGACTAGCAGAGTCATTCAGGTTGTCTGGGAAGTCTCCTGCAAAAAATGTAAGTGAAGGGAATCAAGGCATCTACTGAATTCAGAGCGAAGCACTATATGTGTTAGAGAAATTAATGTATCTATATATATAAATGCGGATGTCAATGTATCACAGATATATTGACACGCTAAATGCTGCAAATGAAAAAAAAAGTATAGCATGTTTAATCTAAATATCCTATGGAAAGCAGAAGAGTGTAAGAGAGCGCTAGTTTTCAGTTTTAATGGCTCTGCAGCCTCTACTATCAGTCACATGAGGCACTGTGGGTCAAAGGAGAAATAACACTTCTTACCTTGGCTTTTAGCCACTTAACGTTGGCAAAAAAAGGGGGGAAAAAGGTAGAAATTAATGGCAGATCCATCACAACTGATATGACAGGTTAAACTAAAAATAATCACATTTTAAAGAAATCATTTGTGTCTACTGATAATTAGATCATCCCAGTACACTAAAAGAGATTCAGCTGTGTCAGTTATTGAGAATTCTGTGTCTGATGAAGTGACCACAGGAAAAGTACTTGTGTCAAAATTAAGTTTAGTTAAGCTTTGCCAGATATGTCTGCCAGGTTCTTCATGGGCAGTAAAGGGTTGAAAAGCCATTCAAGTCCAAAACCAAATCAGTACTATTTCAAAGGCAATATGTACTTAAGAATTCGTTAAAACCACAGTTTCAGCAATACACAGAGAAATTGACAGGCCTGTTGCTTTGACATTTAACCTCCATATGTTTCCAAGAAATCCTAGCTGCTGCATTGAATGATAAATAAAGAAAAGGGAATTTTTAAACAGGATGAGCAACAGTGCCTTTCACCTCTGGTTTATTGATTGAAATCTGATTCAAGCCAGCATAATGCTGGCTGCTCAAAACTGTTGGCAGGGATATAATGATTGTTATTCTGAAATTTTATCTTTTAGAATCAAGTCATTATATGGTTCCACTGTATCAGTTTAACAGCCTTTGTGATTGCAGAGAAAAAAAAAATCTTGGTCTCATGAGGAAAATGTAATGTTTTAAATAAACTCAAGCCAAGTTCTTTCATTTTCAGGGGGAGCAAGCAAATCATGGGAGAGTGGGACAGGGGGATAGGCACTCATATTTTTGAAAGGGTTAATTTTACCAATAAAAAAAAATACAAATACCCAAACCAAAATTATCCCAATGCTTTTTTTGAGGTTGTTTGGAATTAAACTGTTACTTCCTGAACAAGCCTTCTAAGGCAGAGCATTTCAAACTGTGAGTTTGCATCTTCTTTTCCTCCTCCAGGAAACACAGATTTGTTTAAAGGCATCCATGAACTCAGTAAAAAAAGTGATTAAAACATGCAATACAGCAAACGTGCATTTGAGACTTCTGACAAGGTCTGCAAAACCAGTGAAAATCAGCTGGGGTTTACCAATCAAACGAGGTTGAAAGCCACTGTCCTTAAGTTATTCACATTACAAAAACAGGAACGTAAATCCTGTTCCAAAATTGAGATAGAAAAGTTTAGGTCTGGTAAGTAAATTTGAAGGTCAATCCATTTACATTTACTCCCAGCCTGGGCAGAAGTTCTTCAGCAGAGTTCACAGGCATTTAAACCACCTCTGTCCCCACATACTTATTTCATGGATAAACATGCAGATTCAGTTCCCAAGATGCCAAAGTATTCTCCCAAGTAGTGTATTTTTAAAACAGGCCTTCAGTAATGAAATTTGCTTTCTCTTCTCACAGGAATATGTGACCCTTCCCCTTACTGCACCAATTGCCAACAGCAATGGCATAATACAAGGAATTTGTTAAAAGGAGGCCAAAGACCGAAACTCTTGGTTCTGTCCCTCCCCTGCAGACATAGCTAGAAACCTTTTAGAAGGCTTAAAAAGGATGGGTGGCATGGTTTCTTATCCAGCTGCTACTACTAAATTTGCCTGCTTCAAAAATGCAAAACCAAAAAGCTTTCTTTCTTTCCTTCCTTTATGCAGTGTCACTCAGTATTTATGGTGAGTACTTCCACCCCCCTCCTAATCCCTGTTACATTCTGCCTCCACTGCAGTGACAGTAGGAATGTCAACATGTAGCAATGATTCAGTTAATCTTCATCTTATTTCAAACCTTTCTACTGCTAAGTACACTAAACATTTATCTGAAGTCCAGCAGCTCTTGACCTTTACTCCTGTCTCTAAGACTGCATCAGGTGAGCTCCACCACTTTTGCTACCAATTAAATAATATACAGACAGACACACACTTGATTGTCCAGAAGAATTAGAAACTGTTGTCATACTGATTTCTACATTTAAAAAGGTCCATAGATGTCCTCTCTGTCGTTGTCAATATAAACAAAAGTCATACAAGCAGGAAAACAGAAGGCCAGAATACAAAAGGAACTGGGATTCACATGGGAGAGCAATTCCTGATCCAAAAGACCTAAGTAAGGGGGAAAAGCAAATGAACCAAAGCAAGATGAACCATATGGCTATTTAATCATGGTTAACAAGCTAATTAATTAGGAGGAGACTTTTTTTTTTTAATCAGCTGAACTTATGAGGTCAACATTGCTGAATTTCTTGGTCTGAAAAACAAATGTGATGCTTTCTAGCAATTAAAAAAACCTGCTTGGAATTGAAAAGAGTTTATGCAGCAGGGTCTAGACTCAGTGTGATTTGAAGATGAAAAAAGGCAGCAGAAAACCAAAAGGAATGGCAGGTATGTGCTTAATGTATGTGCAAGCATTTCTCTACAAATGCCTCTAGGCCAGCCAGCCTGTTGGGAGAACACGACCATCACCAAGTGCCTGATCAGTACCAGGAAGGTCAGAGCCAGGAGGGAGGGAAATGCAGGCCATGAGGAGGAGAAGCGCTAGCATGCATACGGTTCACAGCTTGAAAAGGGAAGAAATTGTTCTGAGAGGGTATAAAATAAGAGACAGGAGGTGCAAAAGGAAAAAGGCTTAGTAAAATGAAGAGCATCACTGAGAACTCTTGCAGAAGCTGTGAGGAGCATGATTCCCTTCTCCTCCTGCTACTTGTATTACTGCACACATAGGAGACAGCTCTCAACCTGATACCAGCATCCTGGATGACACACATTGGAACAAAAACAGTCTGTAGGCTTGCTGGGGATGCTTGTGATGCTGAGGGTGAGAACTAGACAGACCAGGGTGTTCCCAGAAAGGAAATAGGGTAGGCAGCAGTATTTGGTTGGGGTTTCTTGCAATGATATAGCAGATCATGTTTTAAAAAGCGAGCAGAACAATCTTGCCTGTCCAGGGAAGACCCAACAAGCATATGGCTGTCCTGGATAAAGCTTTAAGGGCTGTCACAAAATTAAGAGAAAGAAACCACAATCTCAGGTTCAAGAAATAAGAGTCAATGCTGCTGCACTTCCAAAATATCACAGCTAGGGCAGTGACACATCCACAGGGTTTGGACAGCATGGGAGAGCAGGCCAGCCTAGGACCGAGAACTAGCAGTGGGCTGGAAAGAAGCAAAGCAATTAAGGCAACGAGCAGAGCAGGTGTTTGCAATAGCCATGCAAGGCATTTATCAAAGCCAAAATTGAGGCTGCTCCTGTAACTCATGCCAGGAATTCAGAGCACCTGGACTTTAGAATTTACGCTGTGGGTTTGGAAGGACAAGCAATGACTGCTAGTACCAAGAGACTTATTTGCTTAAGGCAACTCTCTTTGGCAATTCCAGCATACTCAGTTCTGGTAGTGTGAAGAGTACAAAAGCACCCGCTCCCAAAGGCAGTACTGCAGGTCACTGTAAATGAGGTCAAAGGGACAAGAAAAGGAATGGCCTGAAAAGGAAGAGTGTGAGGAAATCAGAAATACCCACCAGCAGTCAAAGAATGACAAGACATCAAGGGACTCCACTGCCTGGCCTCAGGAAGCAGCCATCTAACCGTTTTTAATAGTTTTCATGCCAAGTAACAAGTCATGGGGGAACATTAGTCATGATTCAGGGAACTATAAAGCTATCATTTGAGCTATAAACTGTGCTTGGAAAACTAGGGGTAGGGATGGCTGCAAATAACTCATTTATGTGAGCAAATTTATCTGTAAGTACACAAAAGACCACCTGCACACAAGCAAAATCCTTACCATGCTGATATTCAGCAAGTTTCTTCTGCACATTTCAGCTAGGAACTCTCCAATTTCAGAGTGCAGGAACTTCAAATCTCTAAGCAGGTTGTATTTCCCCTGCTGTATTCACTCATTATTTCTCCAATTCCTGAATTTAAAGAGCCAATTTCACTCTATATCCTGCCATACCTAGGATGACTGAAAGAGGTCATTTAAAGACCTCCCAATATAAATGCTTGTCAATGGAAACAAGGATTTGAAAGTGTGCTAGTCTGAGCTCCATTAATAGTGAGTATCTGGCAAACTTGGAACTTTTATACATAGGGTCTTGTAAAGGCAATAGTCAGCCTAAGATCTGTTATCTTTAACCAATAATCACAGTTGTCAGCCACAACAGAAGAAACCCTGACATGGTCACTCCTGACTCTTTAATCAACCTCTCTTTTACTTAAAAAGGTACTTCCTTTATTCGTAGTGGGAGAATGCCCCTATGCAAAGGTAGCTGGCCATACAACCTTTTGAAATGCTATTATTTGTGTGCAGCTAGGCAATTTTTGCAGAAGATTGCCTTCTGTCTCATCAGTGGGGCAGTTCTGAAATACCACATGGTGACACAGTCAGAGCAAGAAAAACAGAAGCTGGAAGGGTGTTTGTATGTGAAGGTAGGGACTGCCTGAGGAAATGATACAGTAAAGCACCAAACTTAGAACATGGTTTCCTTAGAGAAATCAAGATAGGGAGTTTGGTAGAATATGTATTCAAAGATGTTGTTCAACAGGCAGACTGTATGTGGGGGTCAGACACTCAGGGTAAAACACTTCTGCCACACAATTTTTGTGCAGTTTTACAGAAATTATTCCTGCCTCTCAATTTTCTTATCAGAATGGGTCAGAAGCTTTTATTTGTTCTTCATTTCCATACAGTCTATAGTAAAGCAGACTGTTTTGAGGAAATGTAGGTTTCAAGTGAGTATTTCTTTAGAAATGGAACATACGTAGGTAAGTCTCTCTTCAGGGAGATTTAACCTCTCCTACTAATATTTGCAACCTAGTCATTAGTCTTCTGTTAACGGCAACCAGATGTTGTTCTCTTCTTTATTTCTTTTTTTTTTAACTTTCCAATTAAAAAACACTAGCATACAAAAACCTGCTGTGGATGATAGACAAACTTAATGTTCTCTCAGCACTCACTAGGTCTTGTTCAGAGAGAGATACTTAGATTCCTGTTTTTAAATAGTTCAAGATTTTTCAGTTGAGTTGGTGACTTTGAATCTAACTACAATAAAGTAAGGCTAGCATTAAAAAATTAGAAAATAAGGAGACCTCAAAGTTCTGTGTTTTTTTTGCAAGCTGAAAGGCTTGAAACCTATATTATATCCAATGACACTAGGCACACTTCTGACTTTCCAGTATCAAGTGCCCTATGGAATGCACACAGTGTTAACACTCACAACAGAGTCATTAGAGTTGGCAACAGGAAGTTCCTTTTTTCCCCCCAGAGAAGCATTCTTTACCCTACAGCAATATTTACTGTTTGGCAGTGAACCCAGAGGGATGATGTGACATTAATGAAATTGGCAACATGACATCCTTTGAAGCGTGAATGTCTGACAGGGGCTGGTAAGGGGACAAAGGCAGTAGCAGCAGCTCCAGTTCAGGATCCCCATCTCACTTGGGTTTTATTAGGGTGAATAATTTAAAATGTAATATTCCAGCCATTATACAGGAAGTCTTATCCTAAAGGGTAAGTAAGCTCCATTAGGTAGCCTTTCACCTTCACATCAGCATCTCATCTGCATTTTCATTTTGCACTGACACAGATAAAAGCATAAGGACTGCAGACAAGTAGGACATGCTGAGAAGCACAAGGGCAAGAGCAAGACTCCCTTCTCTAAGCTTAGTGTTTGTCAAGTTCTGGCTCAATCCCTACATTAAGGGAGTCCTTCCAACTTACATTTGCTTGAGAAAGATTTCTGAATTCTTAACTCCTGTTTAACTTTCTGGGCTCAAAAGCTTCTTATGGTTTTCATGTGCTGAAATGCAGATTTCTCTATGGTGACAAAATTACAATTTTTTCCTTAAAATAAAACTGAAAAGTGATCAATCTTCATATACAAATCAAGTTTGGTTTTGAAGAACTATTAGTTCCATAAAATGAACTTGATCCAATTACAGCTATTAGGCATTTCAATTAGGCATGTATTCAACATTTTATCTGCCTTTAACCATAAGGCATCATCACTTCAATTTCCTATTTAGCTACCATTTTATAAATTGCTGCAATTCCACTTGCCTTCTATTCAAAAAGAAGATTATAATAAATTCAAAGGCCAATTTGAATTTGGCTTTTAAGGGCAAATTTAAGGTTTTTAAGGCAGCTTCCAAGCTTCTTCCTTCTCCCCGCTCTTAAACTAAGGATTTTCTGTATAAGTAATTGTGTTTGACCTATTTATTTGCTGGCACAGTATTTTTTCTTTCATTTCACAAAAAAGAAAAAAAAGAGGAGAAGAGGAGGAAGGAAATGTTTAAGTAGCCTCTGCTTAATAATTTTAAGCCAAGCTCTACACAGGAAGGTAGATAACGACACTTACTCTTGTTTACAAAGAATTGCTTTAGCTACATTCCCCTATGCCCAGAGGGTGACAGCTGAGCAACCACTCAACAGACAAGCAAAAATGCTTCCCTGTGTGCTTCTTGGAGCCATCAACACATATTTGTATTGAAAAGGAAAGCCTCCTTGATAGCAAATCCACTTAAAAAGCTCTCCTGATTTGGACTGATGCTAACCTTGGCTTCATAGGGACATATAATAATAAAAAAAACAACTTTTTGGGACTTTGTGCAAAGGGAAGGGGCAGGGAGTGCAGCAGCTGGGGCACTTTGGGGCTGCCATGGAGGTTTCAGGCTGAAGGAGGAAAGCACCTCTGTGATCCTAGATGTTCTTCAAAATAAAAGCTTTTCAACCAAGATCGTGCTGGAGGAGGAAACAGCACTGCCTTCCAAGGAAGTGTCTGCCATCAGTGAGGAAACCTGCTATGGAGAGCAGCTGCTTACCCATCACTGCCACCTCCACCCTCACCTGCCCCCACAGAAATTGCTGCATTCGTGTGAGACAGAGGGAGGCATGCAGAGCCCTTCTCCATGCCCCAAGCACATGCATCTGCTTTTGCATCCTTTCTACACAGCCACCACAAGCAGAGACAAACAAAGAAAATGAACTGTGAGTATACACAGGAGCTGGTTTTGCATATGCTTAGAAAGAAGATGTATTGTGAAGACAGCATTTACCCTGAGGATTGCACACCTCCCTAATTTCATTACTTTAAATCTGTGAGACATTATTTTTACCTACACTTTCTATATGAAACAATTCAGGATCACCCCATAAAATCTACTGTGTATTTAAACAAGATTTTTCCTAGGATCAATACTTAAATACATAAAAGCAGAAACGGTATAATCCAGTCTACATCCTTGATTTCTCCTCCTTGTATTTTTCCTTCGTTTCTTTATAAAATCCTACATCAGAACAGCGTCTGTTAAAAAAAGCATCTTTTAAGACCACTCTGGATGAGACAAGGTTTGGAATTCAATTTATTGTATGCTCTCCTCTAACTGTAGATTCAAGAGGCAACTCAGATTCTTACAGCACCATCTTTCATTAGTGTTGATTTCCAACAGGACTTTATCAGCTTCTTAAGTTGTTTTGGTTTAATTTTCTTGTAACACTACTACCTACATCTAGGTGACTAAGTAAGCTACTTCCTTCAGAGCCTTGATCTGTGTCACACTCTTGGAACCCAAGTAATAAGAAGGCTAAAACATTTAATTGTGTTATTCACTAACTTAGCACACTCTTTTCAACAGTCTCTAATGCATGGCAGCGACCTTGAACTACATACCTGAGGTCTGGCTGGCAGTTTATTTCATTTATATAACAAGTCTACATAGAAAGCACCAAGTGTTTTTCACTTGGCGATGCGTTTCACAGCTGTACAACAGACTTAAGCAAATTACTCAAAGAAACAATATCAAGACATAATTTGCAGCTGTCTTGTAATTGAGTCGGCAATTCGGTTATTACTAGAGGCTTTTTTACCTCTGAAAAGACCAAGCTTTTAGTACAGAATAAATCACTAACATTCAAAAAAACCCTGTACCAAAATCATTCTGTAAGAACTGCCTAGCAATGGGTAAACAGCACCCACTGAAAAAAAGAGGGTCACATGAATAAAGACACCAGCGTTTTGCTCCCACAAGCAAATAGTGGTTGGAAAATGCAAGCTAACCCTTAATAACCTCAGCCTTCATGGATCAAACAATCTGTTTTGAGTCTGTACAATGCAAGTAGTTCAGCAAAGCATCAATTTCAGATACTAACAGTAATTATTTGACTTTTAAAGTATTCTACAGCATTTGATCCCTGGAGCACTTAAATGCAGAAACCAATAACCTGACACTGAATTTCTGTACTTTCTATTCAGAGAGCATTCTCCTCAAATGCAGGCTATACTGAAAAATCTTTGGTTTCTCTGACTCCAGTGTTTCTGTTTTATAGCAATTAAGAACACATCTGTCAGGCTTCTACACAAGACTGTTACTCATCAAGACTGGCTTAATTTAGTTCTGTAAAACAATTCTAAGAGTTACAGGTTTAATACAGGTTCACCTATAAACAAAACAAACAAAAAAAAAATCAGGTAGTCCAAAGTCACTACATTAATTCATAGTCTACAGCTGTCATGGTATAGAATTCCTTTCTAAATTGTGCTGGAATTAGACTCCTGTGGACATTCAGAGGGCTATCACGAAGCAGGAGATACCCTGGAACTCTGTTGTGCTAAGTCATTCTGAAAGATCTGTTCTTGAACTCAGTGATTCAAAGGGCACATGATGGGCTGATACAGCTGCACAAATGACTGACCAGAGCACATCAAGCTATAGAGGATACACAGATTTTGAATAAATGCCATCCAAGAGAAGATTGTTGCAGACTGAATATAACTTGAATACCTGGTCTAGAGGGATACAAAGGTATTTTTTATAAAAAGATAACCAGGGAGCAAATGGTGTTATATTAATTCACTCTAAAGACAACAATTTCAAGGGAGGTAGACACTAACTTAAGGTTTTTATTTAGAGAAAAGGAAAGTTATGTTGTCCAATGGGAGTAAGACATCAAATATCACTGAGATTTAAATGCAAACGAGTTGACCCCCTTTCTTTTGTTCACCCACCAAAAATCCCATCCCCACTAGCAAACTTCCCTATAGATGACTTCCTTAATTTCTTTAGTTATTGAGAAAAACTGAGTGGCAGTGACAACTTAATGTAAGGAGGAAGAAGTGATAATTTTAAAAGTCAGTCATGGCCTTTTCGACAAGTCATTAGCCTAAGATCATGAGCCATTATTTCCAGATACTGTGACTACCATTGACAGTCACAAGGTTATGGAAAACCATGCTCAAAAAATCCTCACTGTAAAACAATCCATTTTTTAATTGAAACGTTGGTATGTGGGAATATATCACACCCTATATAATCCTTCCTATCACAAAGGAACTAAACATTTTAGTATCAGTAACATTCTGCCCCAACCCTGTCTCCTGCTCTGTGTTATTTGGAGTCCTCAAGTGTCCAGGAGTTCTTACCTTTACGCCATGGCCAACATCATCCAGCACCGTGTAGTCTATAGGTTTTCGAATATACCTTACAGGACGTTCCATGTTCGCTGGTGCTATAATTTTGTGAGTTCTTGATGTGTTCTTATTGGTCGTCAAAATGCCTATCTCTCTGCGAGCGACCTTTTCTTTATGGATGTCCACAGTCTAGATTAAAAACAAGAAAGTATGGGTTTCTTTAAGCATTTGCTGTTTTCTTTACAGAGCTAGCTACACGTTTAGGTTTCACTGTTAGAGTCTGAACTGAGTTAATGCTGCTGGAAGGATGCCAGTTTATTGACAAAATGAGCTTAATCTACATGAACGTTGTTAGAAAATTACACCTTAATGAAATAACAAATATTAATAATAAAATTACAATTATATGTTACTGCTTCAATACTCTAAAGACACTATGCAGATACAGTCCTCCCAGATTAACCCTCAGCATTCTCATGACTGACATTGGTAATAAATTACTCCAACTCCACAGCTGGGAAACCAGGACAGACAAGCTAAGCAATTTGCTCAGAGCCCCAGAGGGGGACTAAGCTTGGGAAGTCTGTACGGTAATTTCTTTCAGCAAAGCCATCAGTGCATATCAGAGTGAGTGTCTGCACAGGGAGGGACTAATTTCAGCACTGGGGCTAGTTTCAGTCATACTGTTCATAGCAGCTTTACTGAAAGAATAAAACAAAGCTTTAAAGATGCAAGTAAGGGAATATAAAATATGCTGCATTTTATTCAGAAAAAAGGAGACAAAGATCAGTCCAGCAGCCTGTGAAAAATCGAACTAAGCTTCACATAACAGACACATTCTTCTACATGGAATATAACCACAGCTTAAACCCTAGTTGAAGAACAAGTGCAAATGAAGCGTTGGATGCCATAGGAAGTCCCATTTCTAGGAAGCCTATTTCAAGATTCAGGGATTGAATGTACTGGTTTAAGTACCTACTAGAACCTCAGGCTCTCATTGAAGGAGATGCCATCTGACAAAAAAAACCACCCCTTTGAGCAAAACCTATCAAGCCACCACTTTATCCACTGAGGAAAATTAATCTTATTCTATAACCATCAAATCTTCCTAAAAAGGCTATCATACAAAAAAATAGTGAAGGTTCAGAAAGAAAGAAAAATCCTTGTCATCCTAAATCCTACCTCATTTAGGTACATCTCTAGAAATGTGTAATCTAAAATGAATGTTGTGATGTGTAAGGTTTTGTTTAGTGAAGCAAAGTCAAAGATGAAGCAAAAAATTAGCTGATATTTCTACTTCTATATGAGGCAAGATGAAAAAAGTAAGATTAGTATTCAGGAAATGAACATTTCTAGGGAAGCCAGCATCCAGCGGTCACTGTGAAACGCCTTCAGCTGAATTGTTTTTTTCATTAACTGGTGCGCATGCTCAAATAATCTTAAATTCTCCTGACTACAAAAAGACAAACCCTTCCTTAAGAGTTTTGATAGACAGCATTGCAGATTACAAGCAGGAATACAGATAGAAAAGCACCAAAAAGCAGTGAGAGCAAGCAAGCTTGTTTTCACAACTTAAAGCTAAATAACAGACTACTTGTAATACTGCAAAAGGTTATTTTACTTTGGAAGCACATGGAATCTTAATAGAAGAAAGAGTTGTAATTTTCCAGTGCAATGCAAGACATTAACTATGTATGTCTGCATTCGCATATTCAGAATAAATTAATTAAATACCCCAGTAAAACTTTGGAACAAGCTTTACTGTTCTAAATGCGCACGGTCTGAAAAATCCCCAAGTCAGGAATTAAAAAAATGCCTTTCCAAATGAGACAATCCTATACATCAGTATCAAATATCACCTACTGCACCCACATTTTCTCTGGCAGCTGATTCCACAGATCATAGAACAAAGACTAAAGAATGAGATTAGTCTAATTTTTTCAAATGCAGCTATATGCTGTTTTCCTTTTAGAGACTGAAATATATATATTAGTTCTGCCTTTTCACTGTTTTCTTCATCTTGCTGAAAGAATTATATGAGTGCTACATGTTCGTCTCTCTTCCGATTTTTCTGCACAACCTGAATCTTTCTGTTCAATAACAGCAGGTCTCAAACTATCTTACAAAACTCTTTAATAATAAGCAACTCCTCATATTTTGTAATACACAAGCACTGCATAGGAGAGAAAAAGAACCCTGAATAACACAGCAATTTAGGAGGTTGAGAACACCAATTTAAAAAACATACAACAATGTTTCAAAATAGTTTTTTAAAATACAGCTGTGTCCCTTGAAATAAATCCATAGTTCATCCTCATGAACCAAATCTATTGCTACTAATAAATTAATTTTTTGTTCAGTGGATGGACAAAGACGTGTCTTTGTACTATGAGTTCTCTTAACATTGATAGCAAAAGGAAAAAAAAAAACCAAAACAACACCCTTCAGAGTACAAAAAGATGCATCTTTTCCTAGCAGGTTGTTCATGAAACTACCTTTCCTCCCTGCAATGGACAATAAAAATTCTGTAAGTTACTGAAACAGGATAAGAAGTTCCAGGAACAGATGCTGTACCATACATGCTTTGGAAACTGACTTAAGTAATTTTGCAACAAATTGTTCTAATGAAAATACCTCTTAGAGCAGGAAAAGACTATATATTATTTTTATCAGACAGCTTATCCAAAATTAAGTACTGAGCAGTGATTTGTAAAGTCTTGGCACGAATTTCAGTGAGGCAAACAAAACAAAAAGAAAAGAATCTGTACTAAAGTGCAGGGCCATCAACAGGGCACATGTAAATCCTAAAAGGCATTCAGACATGCCTGTGCAAGAGACTAATTTGCTGTTCAAAGCAAACGAGACTTCAGCTCCTACCACATCTGGTGCACAGGAAAAGCAAGGCAGGATTTTACCCCTATGCAAAGCAAAGGCTCACAGCGTATGTTTTGCCCACAGCAATAGGCTGCTCATCAGAGCTACTAGACAGCACCTTACTTCTTCAAGAAATTACTGGGCTTTTCTGATCTGCATATTATTAAGTCTTATGTGAACATTCTGCCAAACAAAGCACACAACAATTACTTATTCTTGTATTTTCATTTATATCTATTTGCTTGATGCTCATGTGGAAATTTATTGTTTAGTCATAGGCAATGTTTTTCACTTTCAAAAGAGGAAAAACTCAACACACAAGCAATTTTTAGTAGGAGAGCAAAGCTTTCCAGCCAGTCAACAGTTATTTTCCGAGAAAGATAAGCCACATATACCAGGTAACAGCCAAAACAGATCATTCTCAAAGCTCTGGTCACACTTGACATAGCGTGTTTGTTCTGATATGGTAACAAGATCACAAGCTACCTACTGTTTAGCTATTTCATGCACAAAACCTACTGTTAGATATCAAAGATTGAGAGAAGCAAAGTACAGCTAACTGGCATGGATTAGCACAGGTTAACAAGAACTTGGAAGGAGTCAGACCAGCTTCAGGTATCTTTGGCCTATGCTGAAACAAATACATAGCATAATTTAACATTTGGGGAATAGGACAGGGATTTTCACTCCTAGACAACATAATCCAGTGAGTCAAAGCCCAGCTTTATATTGATTTGGAGAAGAGGGAAAAGATAGTTCTTCCATTTGTTTCCTCTGGGAAGCAAATTTAAATGAACTCGTCAAATAAACCCCTTTGCCACTAGAACTGAGTGCCAGGGACTATTCCAGCTAATCCAGAAGCTTGGATGTTGAAGGAACTGTTAATTATTAGCTGCCTTCACTATTTATCTTCTTCAAATCATATAAAATAAAATTTAAAAAAACAACCAAACAGTTGAACAACCGGATGTAGAGTTAAAATTTAACTATTTGCTTCCTTAGAAGTAGCCTCAAGGCCAAGTGAAACACAGCAATGATACAGCAAATAGTTGTTCTTTTATTATCCTTATTATCCTGTGCCACAGATTCCACTCCACCCATGTGCTAGAGTGTGCTAGCCCACAGTAAACAATTTACAGTAAATAGAGACTGAAGTATTGCTGGCCAAGCTAATATGAGGATACCTAAACATTTTAATAAAGATCACACATATTAAAACTAAAAAGAGAAAATTCAAATTTCAACAATCCTTTTACTCCTGAACCATTGCAACACAAATTTACAAACCAGATACTTGCACAGCCACCACTTCTCTCACTAAATGCATACACAGCTGGGAAAGAGCAGAGAATAAAAGAAAAAGAATAACCTTTACCAAATCAACTCCACTAACCAGGCACCATCAACTTCAGGCTGTCCTACAATGACACCACAAATTTACACCAAGAAAATATGCTTTAGATTTGTGTTAAATTACATGATATCGCAGCAGTGCTATGCAGGAAAACTCCACTTCTGGTTTCCTACTCTGCTTCTCCCCAGTTCCTCAGGAATGAAGCAGTATCAGCACACACACTCATCTGACAGAGGAGACAGGAGAAGCACTGTGTGGTGCTCCACAGCCCTTTCCAGCAACCTGGAAAAAGCTGCCAGGATTTTGGGAAGAGCAAAGGCTAGGGGAGAAAACAGCTTCCCAGTTTTCAAAAGTGAAAATGGCAGCTTTCAGCTAAAACTCCCCAAAAGAGAGACTAAGATACAGCGTAGATAGTTACAAGTTAAAGAATAAAAAAAACTATCAACAAACCACCCAAAACAAACAAAAACAACAACAAAAAAAATCCCCACTCACCAAACTACCCCCTCCCAAAAAAATCCCCCAAAACTCAAACCACTACATTAGTTTAAGGAAGAACAAAAAGTCACTTCAAGGACATTTCCTTGATCTTAAAAAAAAAAAATATCTAAAATTCAAACACAAAAGACCAAAAAAAAAATCCTAAGATTACACCACCACTTTTAAGGACAGCTTTTCAGGTCATTTCATGTAATGCTTTTAAGAACCTTCACATCATACAAAAAACACCCTCTGCCACACAGAGCTGCAAGCCAGTAACTTTTCAATTTGTCCTTTAATTCACTTCGAGAACAAGGAATGTAGGGTCACAATCCACAGACTTCCTTAAGATGCCAATTTCTCTAAAGCAAGGAGACAAGGAAGACCAAGCAGCTTGTTATTGGCAACAGTTTTCTGTAATTTTGGCATTGTTTCTCTTTTTTGCTTTTTCAGTTTGTGGTTAAATATAGGGTTGGGTCTCTCACTAACACTTTATTTCAGGCAAGTAGAGCCCCAATTACAGGGCATCAGTGCTATATATAGCTAAATGTCAGCAGAATAGATTACAATTACTTTGTACAAACAAACCCCAGACATAAGACATATCAGCCATGCAAGCAGCATGACCTGCTACCGATTCCCACCCCCATCTCCCTACTGCACTTGCTGCGCTCACATCTTCTGAGGCTCAGCAGCCTGTTCTGCACAAACTTGGTGCTGTACTTCCCCAAAGGAAGCTGCTCCACACCTCAAGTCCTGTGTGCATTTTGGGGCAGCTCAATGCAAGAAGAACAAACTATCAGAGCGTGTCCAGAGGAGGGGGACCAAGATGGTGAAAGATCTCAAGGAAAGCCATACAAGTGGCTGAGGTCACTTTGTTTCTCCAGCCTGGAGAAACGAAGGCTGAGGGATGCCCTCATCACAGCCCACAGCTTCCTTGAGGGAGGCAGTGCACAGGGAAGGTGCTGATCTGCTCTGGTGAACAGCAATAGGATATGAGGAAATGGAATGAAGCCATGTCAGGAGAACTTCAGACTGGACATCAGGAAAACGTTCTTCACTGAGAGGGTGGTTGGTCACTGGAACAGGTTTCCCAGGGAAGTGGTCAGGGTCTCAAGCCTGTCAGAGTTCAAGGAGCACCAGGATGATACTAAGTCATATACAGCTTTAGGGAGTTGGACTTGATGATTCTTATTGGCCCCTTTTAACTTTGGATTATTGTATGCTAAACAGTGCATCATTGAATTCCAAGTTAATGTAGAGAACAGTATTTCATCCATTCTATACTTGAACACTGAGATTCTCTTAACCAAAGGGCATTGCTGGCAGTAAAATATAAAATAATTGCTTAAGAAAAAACAATCTTAAGACCTCTAGTCAAAGACAAGCCAATTGGAACACTAGATTTGATGTATCACATCACAGCAATCCATCAAATATAGTATCTTCTTTCAGCAAAAACTGTGCCTGATGTGACACAAAATATTGGGCAAAGGCACAGGTTTCACCTTGAGCCTTGTCAATAGAACTACACAATGCATGGGACAGTGAGCAGTGCAGAGAAAGTTTAGTTTCCTTCCTCGACCCCTGGTACAGTGTCTGGATTCCAAGCTTCTTTACATTTCAAATATGAAAGATAGTATCTGTACTACTGCCCACAAAAAAATCAGTCACAGCTTCAGATTTAATTGGTCATACATAGCAGTAAAATACACATAGTTAAATGTTAAAAACTTTATAAAACAAATATTTTCTACTACAAGTTCACACACCCAGACCATAAAGTGTATTAACCAAAGGAAACATAACTTAAGAAACAAACACTAAAATGCTTTCAGCATCCATTAATAGAAACAATCCAAACTCTCACTCTTTACAATCTGTACCTAAACACAGCTTTCATATTAACTTTTACTGTCATTCTGTAAAACTACAGATTTCATTGTCTTCCTATATAGTTTATACAATAAGCTTCCCTGAAATGAAAATAAACTGGCGAGACTAAGAACATCAACTTGTTCTGTTTTAGAAATACAAATTTATTCCACTGATACTTCCAGAAAGAAAGCATATTTAGTAAGACCTTTTAAATAAATGAGTTATGGTTGAGTAACAAGGCTGAAGAGACCTGGACAATGAATGTTGCACAGGCCACCTGCAAGGAAGTCAGTTCGATTTACAAAAAGAACAATGAAATCTCCAGCTTTAATGAGCTCAGTCAGACAGCTAACTTCTTCAGTGAGAGCAACATTTTATGCTGTTATTTTGTAAAGGAAATTCAACACAGAGAAATGTGAACATATTTAAACTGCAATTAAATATTCTACAGAAAAGAACAATTATGAGTTCAAGGCACATCAGGCATGAAAAAGCAGAAGTGAGTAGTCTGGGGTTTTATGACACCATATACAATCAGATATCTATACAATGTCACAAATTATATATTTCACTAATTCTTGAAAGTCCTAGTAACTCAAGTATGTGACTTGAAACTATTGCTTACATACTCTGATCCCCACCAAGATACTGTTCAAGAAACTGAAGAAATTTACCTACAGAAATAAAATAGTTTACTTCCCTGTCTCATCCAGGAGAGTCCAAGCACTAAGCAGGCCTGGCCTCATGGGAGACATGGAAAGCAGAGCACCGGCACAAGTGGCATCAGTCACTTTTGTTTATCACTGTGTTTATCACACACATTTATTCCATGGGCATCTCCTCTGAAGTATGAGGCTGCACTGGCGTTAGAAGTTGTAAGTGCCAATTTCTTTGACCAGAAATTGTTTGAACACTCCAGCTGTGACCACACCAACTCAGTTACAGACCAAAAATGATCAATCTGGTGAGTCCTTGCCTCTTTCCCAGTCCTTCAGCACAGACATCTGAGTAAGTTAACCAACATCTGAGAAGCATAAAAAACTGAAAGAAACTTTGAAGTATTGCCCTGTTACCAGGGACTGGTGGAGTCCATCCTGTCTCTGAAGGCAGAAGACTGATGCAATCTTCTAGTTACCAATCTTCCCAGTTAGCTATCAATTGTGTGAAATTCATCTCTAGTTAGCTTTGAACAAATTTCATATGAAGGCACCATACTGGAAGATTTATATTGGTTATCTTTCACTTTCATAATAAAAAGGGGAACGGCCTTTCTTACCACTCCCCTTTTCAAGAGATGATTTCAAGACATTTTTTAACAGTATCTTGGACAGTAACCAGAATCAAGTCTGCTAAAGCACTGTCAATTTATCAGTCAATCCACAGAAGAAACTCAGTGCTAGCAACAAGCAACAGTTACTAGAGGAAAAGGGAGATGCTTTTTGCAGTTCCCCAAATTCCTTTAATATAAGGATTTCAAGACCTTTTTATTTCACATAAACAATCCTTCAACTTTCACTAAGGCAAATAGCTGCCTGAACACCAGTATCTAAATTCATTTGAGAATCCTCAGAATATCCTGCCATGCCTTTTGAACCTTCACCATGGAAGTAAGGTTTCCTATCACTCTGAGGCATTTGGACATCCGAGTTTCACCTTGTGTGTTTGCTTTGTATGGGGTGCTGGCAATGTAGGAGGCAACTGAAATAGATTTAAGAGTTGTATTTCCAGAGCTGGAAACCCAGCAATGTTTTCTGGTAGGTTTATAGATAGAAATTTCTCACACATTCTCTTCAGCATACAGACAAGTGACAATAGTAGGACAGGCTGTCCAGAAAGCTTCATCTCCTGAAGTCCTAGTAAATCCAGGCCTCTTAAGGTAAAAGGCTAGAGGAGCCAGATAAGCCATATCTCATGTAATCTGATATGCCTTCCTTTTCCTGCACAGAGGGCTCACATTCAAGAGCTTTTACAGATTGACACAATGAACTAAGGCCATCAACAGAGACATATACAGCAACTTTCACAGTCCACATAAAATGTTTGTCACCAGCAGAGGGGGAAAGGCTCATAGGTAAAGGTACACTTTTAAAATACATTTCCATACATAAAATATAAATATATATATAAAAAATAAAATCACAATGCTAATAATGCATTTTACTAATATTTTCCAATGAAAAGGAGGGTTTAAAAATGTTGATTGTGAGCCTTATTTCAACAGTTTATCACTATTTTTTCAATTATGTCTGAGCACAGTTTATATGGCAGTTTAATCCTATTGAGTTAGCCTGATTTAGAACTTAAAACTTCCTTTATACAAAAACTAACAGTTTTCTTTTCTCAGATTCTCCTAGCAATTGCCACTGGCATAAAGCAAACCAGATTTCAGCAATATTTGAAGATATTTTATACCTTCATGTAGATTCTTCTTCTGGGGTATCAGGACAGCTATAGGGGGTGAGTGGTCAGGGAGTGAAGCATACCACAGACATCCCATTTACTGGGGACTGTATGTTTTTAGAATTCAGAAACACTGAATGTAAAACAATAATGCACATAGTTTCATAGCAAGTTTAAGTTGTATTCATTTCAAGACATATTTAACAAAAAACTGACTAACAGAACATGTGCTTGCAAGTGTTTAACAAAGAAAAAAAGACTCATTAAAATCAAGAAACTGAAAACAGAAGCTAGAGAAACAGGCTTAAAGATTACTAGCCACAGACAAATAGCCTCACCTTTAGCCTTTCTTCCAAAAGGAAGACTAGGATTCACTGAGAATTGGACCCCAACTGGATCCCAATTTCCATAATACAACTTGCGGAGTGGCACATACACCTATGCAATACATATATTATATGTATACATAATATACACACATACATTATGTAGAATATACATATATATTATAAATACAATATACATACACATACAATATACATACATATACATATAATACAATATACATATATACATATATATAATACATATGCCATACAGCACAGAAAAGGATAAAGAGAGGCCTGTTCAGCTAAAGGATTATTTCTATAGATGCTTTTCAGAGCACCCTATTGGCTAATCTAGTCATGCATTCTGCTGGAGAAGCTGAGCAGAAAGGGGACATAGGGGAAGGACAGACCAGAGGGGCTGTACCAGAGAGGGTACATGACATTCTAGGACAAGAATCAGAGCAAAGAAACCAGCCCACTCATCCAAGAGCCAGACTTGCGTTCATGCCTGTTTTTTCTTTCCTGGTGCCAAGTGCAAATGGGAGAACTGCTATGGAGGATACAAATTCATTCCTCAGACAGCACTGAAGGAAAGAAGCTTCTCACATTATTCTCTTAATGGCTATTTCAGGCATGTTCATGCAAGAGGCTGATCAGATAAAATGGTGCACCTGACAGAAGCCAGTAGGTCTCACCTGTGAAATGCCACCTCATAGAATTTGGGTCTACAAATGAGAAACATCTTTGGAGAGACACAAGGATGTCTCATCACACCTTCACCCCCTTCTCCCCACTTTCCTCAACAGAAAGGAAGATGATGTCAACACAGAGCATAAGGAGGGGAGGTCCACAGAATATCTCTGGGAACAGGGAGAAGGATGTGGGAAGTAAGACTGGGAACAGATGGCAACTGAAGGCAAATGGAGTTTAAAGTCCTACAGAGGAAGAGATTTCTAGCAGCTCTAGAGAGGCCCTTATTATGGAAAGAAAACAGTTAAGACAACAGCCCTCTCTCCTCTCCACTGCATTGGTAAATGCCAGAAGCACTTTGCTAAAGTTCACATAAGCATGGGGGAAATGGAACTTCAAACATCTGGAGTATGGAGGTCAGACAGCGCTGCAGAAGCAGCTGGCCCTGCACACAGGAGGCGGCTGTCTGCCAGGACATCAGTGAGTGAAGAGGTGGGATGGGTCTGTGCCTAAAAGCAAGAGCCTGGAAAACAGCAGATTGAAGTTCTATTCCTGGCTCTGCCAGACTTCCTGTGCTATGCCAAGCAAGGAGCTTTGCTGCTTGGGCTTGGAGCTGTGCACCTGCAGCAGTAGCAGGAATAGACAGAGTACAGGTGGGCACAGGTATAGGCACCACTGCCAAAGCTGCCTGCTCTGGGCACAGTGACACACAGTGGCAGATAGCCCAGATTCTCTGTTAAGCACCTTCCACTGATGTTTTTAATTGCTAATGAAAATGTGAGTTACAGATAATAATTCCTGTGCTTTGGCAAAAACCTACTGCCAATTTTAACCATTTGAGCAAACTAAATGTACATACACTGCAATAAGAAGTGCATTATGAACATTATTCACTTTAAAAAAAGCACTAGCCCTCCTGTGATATTTATTTATATGGAGTACCACAAAATTTTTGTGTTCTACATAACTTTCTTTTCTTTCAAATGCAACTTTCAATTTCAATACCTTTTTCAAGAGCTTGAGTATAATAGACAGATGAAAAAATGCATTACTAATGTAGATCTCTGTGACAAGACACAGAAGAGGAGACAAGGCATTTATCTCCATCTGCCTCCTATAGTCTATGGCTTGTCAGCTTCCAATTTCAGAAGTGGGGGAAGAGAGAGAAAAACCTTACATGGTGTTATTCCCTGTTTTGACACAAAATCCCTGAAAACTCTAGAATATGGTTTCCAATATTTGCAGAAGATTCAGCCATGGCTGAACCCCACATCCCACTGCTTCACAAGAGCTGCACAACAGGAAATACAGACCCAGCTCTGCATCAGATCAAAACCACAGCACATGGCAAATTAACAACTGGTAACCATTCACTTGAGTTTCACACTGCGACAAACATCTTTCTGAATGTCAGTTCTTTTACTCAGCCCTTCCTCTGATCCACCACCTCCCCTTTACCAAAACAGGATTCCAATAAGACAACTCTCAAGATACTCCCCCTCTCCTCTAGTGCTCTACACAGTGAGCTGAACAGACATTTCAATGCTTAACTAACACCAGTTGCTGATTAAAATGAGTCTTCAAAGTGGAAGACACTTCAAAAGAGAAGTATTTCAACAGTACAAGCTGACGAATTTTTGACAGAACAACATTTGGGATGCGTAGTCATGTTACATTTGTATTCAGCCCTAAAAAGCACAAAAAGCAGATAAATGCTTTTGATTATGCAAAGTAAAAATTCCAGCTGTATGTGTAAGTGTATTTCAGTCTGTGAAATTAGATATCAGTCTTTTTTTTTTTTTTTTCTGGGTATTCCTGAAGCTATGCATGACTAAGTCAATTCAAAAGTAAAAAAGAAGAAAAAGAAACTAAATATGCTTATGCAAGGTTCCACATAAGAGTTCCAACATTTTAAAGCAGCTGACTGAGTTCCTCTTTTCCTTACTGGAAATGCACTTGTCTAGAATTAAACAAAACATACAAGGCTAAATATATTTTTGACTGTAGGAAAGCACAACAGAAAGGAAAAATTAAACAGCTTCTTCAGTAGTTTGGACTCACTAAAGAACCACCATGGGAGTACAACAAAACTGTATGTCAAACGAAAAGCATTTTGTGTGCCAAAAAAAGCAACTCCATAGGAGATGAACATGTGCAATTGCAAAGAGAACTGCAGGTGGCTGAAAAGGAAACCATCTAAAAAAAGCCTATGAAAAATAAACTCAACAGAACAAGTCTGAATTTTCTGAAAGTTTGTCTGAGGTAAGATGCTGATAAAGCTGTAACAATGACAAGTTAGAATGCTCATGCCTGGGGAGGGGGGGAAAAAAAAAGTCAAATTGAGAAGAGCATGGGACAGAAACCATGCCAAGACAAAGTGAGCTAATACTGCCTTAGCCCAAATGTATCTTCTTCAGCACTTTATTTAATCAGCTCTAATAGCAAAAATAAAATATTTTCCAATAATAAAGGTCATGTTACATGGATGGGATAATGGATTTATTGTATATTTTATTTATTTATTATGCTAAAGAATAACAAAACTCACACATAAAAGCTAATCTCATTTATCACATGTATTTACTTGAAAGTGGTCTGGATTATTTTGCAGACACATACTTTCTTAAAACAAGAAAATCCCAACCACCAAATGACCTAAAAAATCAACAAAAAAAACCACACATACACATAAATACACAAGCGCCTCTCCCAAGCACTCCCCTTCTCCACAAGAATTCAGGGTCTATGAGATGTCTAAGGCTGACAGTTCTAAGAGAGATTGTTGTTTCCCTCACACATAGAACAAGGACAGCACATGTTGGAATGATGATGGGTATCCTTTAGCTACCTGCAGACATAGTTTGATTACAAATTACCCAAGGCACAATGTTCCTTCTATCCCTCTTTGATCTTATGTCATTTGATGGCAGTGATACAAGCTAGTGGGAGATGTGCTGGTTTTCAGCTGGGTCAGCACTGCACCAGGAGTAATTAATGAGTATTAATTAAACAGCCATCATGTGGCTAAAGGCCACACTATCTACACCACAAACGCTCTTGGATTAGTGCCACAAATACAGCTTACCCTACATGAAATGTCTATTTCTTATTTCCTAAATGTTCAAGGGTCGAAGAGAACTACTGAAGTTCTGGACTTCTAAAAGAGATTTTTTTTTTTTAATAAAAAGGTAGGCAAGATGCTACAGCAAACTTTGTTGCAGCACTATGAGATGCTATTCCAATGGAGTGATAACCACCAACAGCGATTTGTTTCCTCTTGTTCCCCCTGCCCATCAGTAAAATAGGGTGGCAGGAACAACCCTCAGCCACTATAGATTCCAATCTAGAAGTTTGCAGTACACATATTCTACTTTACAGTTCACTTCCTACTCATACTACTATCTTCTGCATATTATTGTAGCAAAGAGCTCTTCCATGTCCCTTGAATACCAAAACAACCAGGACCTGACAAGTTCTTCGCTTTTGTTTTCAAATAGAAACATAGAACAAAATGGATCAACTTTCTTAAGCTGGCTGGCCATTCTCAAACTCCCTTCAGCAAGAAGGTACATCTACAGAGGACAAGCTTAGAAGCATCATGAACTTCTTCCAAAAACTGAGTTTCCACAGCATCGCCTGTTAAGATACTCAGGCAAAAAAGGAGAGTTGACAAAAATTCCCTCACACATTTCCTAAGACTGCGCTACTATTTTGGACTGAGTCATACAGGCTTCTTGCAATTTGGGATATATTAAGTAAAAGCAGAAGACAGACAAGCAATCATGAGCATGTATGACATTTACCAGTTTACCAGGGTGGGAAGGAAGGGCCAAGGCAGACATGGAATTGCTAAGGCTGCTCTAATTCTCCATTGCCATTTTCATTTCCACACACAACTCAAACAGGAAGTTGCACATTGTTTCTGTAAATGGATTTCCCTTAGCCTCTCAGCTCTTGGCCGCGACTGATATGAAATACTGCAGTTACATCTGTCAGTAACATCCAGATGGCCTCAGAAGTGCCAGCAGCACTTACACCATACTAAGCCACAACCTTATCCACCCCAAACTTTTTCTAAGGCAGGGCCTTCTGGCAGAGGGAGACTGACCCAAGAAGAAACTGTGCCATCATTCAGAACCTCTACCAGATCACATCTCAGGCTTGTACATGCACACACCCAAAATTAGTATCTTGACTCCACTCTGTGCAAGAGCACCTGAACACAAACACTGCAGCCTTATGGCAGGTTAAAAGACAGTGTAAGTCTTGAAGAGAAGTCTTGTGAGTAGGCACAGAGACACAGGCACACCATGTCCCTGCTGCTGCATGTATTATCCTAGTATTGCTACAGTCACTTCATTAGAATGATCATGTGCTCAGAAATAAGCCTTTCCACTGTGCAGTTATTAGCATAATGGTTAAATATGATTGCAAACACTTGGGGGAGAAGCAGAGAATCAGCCACTGGAGAGGACATAGAGAATGAAGCCAGTCAAAGGAAGAGCTGGAAAGCTGCAATTTTCAAGACCTTGTCTCCAGGATAACTGAGCCCACAGTTCAGGGAATAGGGGGGCAGAGAAGAAAACACTGACAAGAGAATGGCAGGAAAAAGACTGTCCATCTCCTACTGTCATTTAGGCAGAAGTTATATATATGCTATACAAATATTGACCAATGAAGTGTTTACAGCTAACTGAGGAGGGCAGAAAGTGTGCTGGTGAGGATGCTCCAAACACCATAGTGGGTTATAAGCCTCTGAACAGCACCACAGAGTTTCAAGAGGAAGCTCTTCCACACCACAGTAATAACAACCACCACAGACCTGTGCTGGACACCTAAACACACACTGAAGAGTCACTGAATGCCTGCAAGAAACCTGAGTGCACAGGAAAGTGGTGGGGATTGATATATTGCTACTTTAATCAGGGAGGGAGGTGCTGCTGAGTTCCCCAGAGAAGAAAGGGTACATGACAGCACAATTTAATGGGCTACACAAAAAAGACAGCTGTGCAAACTTATGTGGCCTACCTCCCCCCACTGCTCTGGTAGAGTCTGGGGAGGTCAATGTTCTTTTTGGATTTAAACTGTGTATACCCATTCAGCAATACAGAGTGTGTTTATTCCCACAAGTATACAGCTAATATAAACAACATTTTTTTGTTTTTAAGAACATTTGTTTTAAGAACTACTGTGACTAAGGAATCTCGGCAAATGGGAAGGAGGGGAAGAATACTCAGGAAAACTATCCAAGTAAGATCTGCAGACTGCTCACAATCTGTTTTCCCAGGATGTTTGCTTAAGTCACATAATTATTTGCAGAACCTCTGCTTTCTAAAAATGCATTTGGAAAAATTCATTCCACATTTTCTTAAATCAGTTTCTACTGATTAGATGATGCTTTTCAGTATTCTCAAAGTAGGTGACCTGTCATTATCCAATAATGACCAGTCAGCAGCATTCTCTGAAACATATTCTAGGCAAACATTTAACATGAAAACCAGCATTTTAAAAGTTTTTCAAATGATTTTTTTTAAAGTGTCAGATATATTTAGTCCAAGTATTTCAGCCAGCTCTAGTAGAGAGCACTTCTGAAGAAATTTCTGCATTGACTGAAGGACTACACATTAATGCAGCTTGAGGAAATAAAGTCTTAAAGTTATTGAGCTGAAAATAAGATGTCAGTAACTTGGAGCTGTGGTCTCCTCACTCTCCCTTTACTCCCACGTCTGGACATGTAGAAGTATGAAGCAAGCTAACCGGGAGTGAAGCTTGATATTCTTGCTGCTTAAAGCAGCAAAATCCCCAGTGATTGAACTTGAGTTTTGCTCAGTGAGGGCTTATGGAAACCATCCCCCAATTCCCAAGCTTTTTGTTATTTATTAATGTGCCACAGCCTGAGCTCAGAAAAGGAAAAAACTTGTTATTTTAACCAAAGCACCATGAACACCCCCAGAAATTCTCTCCTCCAGTTTTAGCATTCAGATTCCAGAGTACCATCAAACACAACCACTACATCATGAGTGCTTTAGAACTGATCATAGATGCAGCACTTCTGAGCCCAGCTGTTATACTGCCATCAAAATAAGGCACTAGCAGACATATCTACAGTTCTGAACACCATCCATAACACAAAAATAGATATGCTTAATTACACATCAGGTTAGGATGAGGCTAAACCAGGGATATGTAAGTGGTAAGATGGCCATCCTCAGTGCGCAGAGTGGAACAGATGAAATAAAGGATGACCTGGCTCTCAGCTTATAAAAGTGATATAACCCTATCAGCACTGGCTCCTAACATGAGATTTAGAATACATGAGGAAACTAAACCAAAATACAGTGACACAGGTAAGAGATTAGATAGATGAGAACGGCTAATATGTTTCAGGCCTTTTAACTGGGCTTCTCTCTTTACCTCAATGACTCATAATTACATGAGGTTTGAACATTTCTGTTATGATTTGGAAGTTCCTCTATTTCCCAAATGGAGATTGTCCTCAGTTACTTCAGCATCTCACTCATCACCACAGCAGGCAAAAAGTGTCCTGAGATGAAGTACTGAATAACATAATATTTCTACCATTGTTCCACTCTCAGAAACATAAACAGTCAAGACATACGCACAGGTCAACTGCATAATTTCAAATTAAGTTTCTTTCTTATTTTTAATCTGAGTTTTAATGAAAAGAAATTCAAGAACTATTTAGAGGAATACACAAATTGCTAGTTTACACCAGAAGGCATCTTATTAGCTTACCATACACTATCCGAGAGCTATTAAAGAGCAAAAAATATGTACCCTGCTCAAAAACTTCAGTTAGCACCTTTTTCAGCCTAGCTTCAGTGACAAGCCTTATCCACAGCAGAACTCATCTTTTCTAGTCCTGTACTACATCTTGCTCAATACTTGACTTCACGTACATAAGAAAATCCTATAAATGGACAAAGAAGGATCAGCTTCCCAAAGACAACGTTTATCTCCTTTCCAGTCCAATAAAGGTTGATTTGTGGTTTGAAGGCTTATCTTGCAACCTTATATAGCCTAGTTTTGAACACAGGTCAAAAATATTAACTTAAAATGAAAAGAATAATCCTCTAAGACACTGAGTTCAACATGCAAGCAGAAATTCCTACGTTCAAATCAAGCCTTCCAGTCATTACTCAATTTCCTTGTTTTTATATTTTCAAATGATGGCCCAACTGACTTTTCCTGAAGCAGTGATATGTTTTATTATTTCCATCATGACCCCTCTCAACTCTAAGGTCCCCATACTACTTGTTCTTACTTTATATTTAGAAGCCTAATAGCTTTTAATCATACCCTTGTTGCTCCTGGTCTTGCCACACAGAGGAACTTGAGATAGCACAACAAGATCAGGTTGATTATTATTTCTCTCTTGCAAGCAAGGACAGAGAAGCCAGTTAAAGAAATAACAAGCCATGCTTTAGTCCTGGTGTGAGACCACACTGAATTGTACCATTTGATCCATTGTAAATAATCATCGTATGACAATACGTAAAGGGAAGAAGCAAATGCTTTTAGGCATGAACAGGTGAAGCTGCATTAAACATTAGCACTCATACAAGGATAAATTCATTAAGAAGGCATAGCTACTCAGCAGATTCTTAAAGGGGAAGCAAACAACACACAAAACCTGTGATTCTGTGGTCACATATTACTTACATTTTTATGCCCATAAGATGGAATTAGGTACAATACTAACCAAAATTATTAAATAACTATTTGTTGGAACCAGAATTTAATATTAGAGGGGAAAATGACAGCTTTAGTAATCTATTTTTTGGAATTGTGAAAGAGGCACACATACTTTTATACTGGTTACTTCTACATGCATAGTCAACATTCCAAACAGGAATGACTGAAATAGCAAATGATGGCCTTAGCTAGTTGTCACTTTAAATAAGCTCGTTCCAAACACATTCTGAGTTTCGTCAAAAAATACAAACCCCATGTACATTACAGCATTTAAACAAACAAATTTAAAATTTTATTTCCACAACCACCACAATGTCCTCTCTGTGATGGCACTAGCAGTAGGGTCAGGGAAGAGTCAACAGTATTCTCCAGCAAGATAAACTCTCCCAAATAAACAATGTCCAAGGTAACTATTAGGTTTTTAGCCATAAAATATATCACCCAACAGAATTTCACATTTTTTTGCAGTACAGTAAAGGGAAACTTCGCTTTGTGGTCTGTGACTGCCCCAGTGATGCAGAGATGATGCTGGGGAAAGAAAGGGACTCCCACTGGGGCTCAGGAGCCACATAACAAGTATTTAGTAAGATTAACATAGTTGGACAGATTTTCACACTTCATACACACTTTTTCAAAGTCACAGAAAAACAACACAAGTTGTCCCAGCTTTAGAAGAGCAGCTACCAAGTCATTCATAGACCTCCCATGAACTAATAAAGTGTTCTCTGTATATATATGACCTGTAAGGGGGCTTTTACAAGACATGCATAACAGGTATCAATGGGTCCCAAAAGGCTGCTAATAAAGAGAATAAAGTCAAACCAGTAGTAGCATAAGAAGTGGCAGTGTTATTACTGGCTTATAAACATTCATATCAATCATTACTTGGTTTTCCACCTGCAGATCAAAGTTAACTAAGCACTTATGTGGCCTCAGTAAAATCAGCCAGCAGAAAGCACCAAGCAATTCCTATCTGAATAGCACGAGAAGTCCAGCCACAAGCACCCAGCAGGATGTGTTCTTGTGCTTGAGTGGCAGCTTCAGTGATGTTCTACAATGAATGCTGTTACTCAGTCTGCTCCACAGTAAGCTTCTTGTACTCATTTTTCCCCTCCGTTTCCCCAAAAAGAGTCAGCCCAAGCACACCATTACCCAGCTGCCACAAAAACCAAATCCCAAATAGCTGCACTGGATGGCATGGGTATGGCAATGGACTAAATGCTTTGGTAGCTGACTACCTGCTGTTTTATTAGGCACAATGTTCTTATCACCTCATACACTGTATTTATGCAACACTTAGAGATAAAACTTTAATTTGATGTAAGCCAGGAACTAATCATATGTGAAGACTTCCGGTTTACTAAGACTTGAAATAAAAGGAAAATCAATTTCAGGCAGCAAACTCATCAGATGCATCTGAAGAAAAAAAAAGAAGGCTCCTTGGAAAGTCCAATATGTGACTTCGTATCAGGTTAGTGATGCATTTCGTCTGTGTGGTATATCTTCCAGATATGAGAAGTTTTCATTAGAAAGACAAACACTGATGACTCCTTTGTTACACAAAATTGTCCAAGAGGACTTTCAGGGTCATGTTCACAGTCCTGGATTCTCAGCTTTGATTACAGAAAACAAGAGGCTGCGTCAGGCCTCTTAATTCAGTATTTAATGAGGTATCTAGAGCTTACAGCCAAGTAACCATTGAGCAGAAAGAAGGTTTTAATGGTCTAAAACACATTGAAAACTATGCATTGAGACTGCCCTTCTCACAGACAGTGGAATGGGAATAAGCATATGAAGGAATCCATGACAGTCAATGGCTATTAAGGTAAGCAACTTTGCCCATTTCCCAAATGTATGTTCAAAACCCTGCATTCCACAAAGAAAAAAAAAAAAAGTGTGAAACAAAAGTTTCTGGTTCAGTTTCTTCCTCATCAAAGCAACTGCTTGTCCCCATCACAGAAAGGCTGACATTGTGGTTGCTCTCCCATAGGCATACATAACTAAGTATCATGGGGGGTTGCTTTGATTTGTTTGTTGGTAATGTGCTGGGGTTTTCTTTTTGACATCATCAGCTGAACTGCACAGGAATTAGATATCCTACATGTCTACATTCATTTGTGGACATGAAGGGAATTTCTCAGCTGAATGGGCAACAAGGCAACTCTTACATATTATACTACTTTCTGAGCAATTTTTATATATCATGGAGAAGCTGATATGCACGAATTTGACAACAATTTTCATAAGCAGACAGATAAACAAAGCAAACACAGCACAACTTCTTGGAGCCTTGGCCTCTCTCAGGGAAAGAACAGGATGTGAAGCAAAGGCCACAGAGATAACTGTCAGCACTTTATTAGGAGAGGGAACGTTAGCTTAATCTAAACAAAAGGTGCAAGTTTCTTGCCATATTTAGAGTATTTGTGGCTGCTGACAGGCACAGGCTGTCCAAGAGAACCAGACAGAAGACATTATCTTTCTAATGTACACAACATTAGATGATGCACTAGTTCCTGCTGATACTTTTGGTCTCTCCACACACTTCTGGATGTGTGGAAGGGAAAGTTTGGATGGAAGTGGAGCTTACAAGCTTTGAAGATACGTAAGAGCAGTTTCTCCCCTGACTTCTTAATTATGCCCCCATACCCCCCACCAATTACCTCCTATAACTTATGATTTGCCCTTCAAGCATATAAAGTCAGCTTTTAGGATACATCCAGCTGCTACAGTGTAATACCAAAAGGAGTCATGGCAGAGATCCAGTGCTGCTGCATCACATTCCAAAATAAAAATGCTTTTCCCGACTCCATGTACTAATCTGCCAAGCTTCAACTTATGGCTAGATGCTTAACATTACACTGTCACTATCAAGCAAGAGACAGAAACAGACTTAAGTACTACTAGGCTACCGTAACATCACTGCTTTGCTTTTTCTTTATCAGACCAAACTAACACAACTCCTTCAAATTCTCCTTGCAGGCTGTATGGTCCATGCCCCTGACCATGTCTGCATCCCTCTCTGCTGGACTGTCTTCAGTTTCCCTAAATCACTCTTGAACAAAGCAGAGGTGACAGAACAAAAAAAACCAAAACCAAAAACAAAAAAAAACACAAAAAAACCAAAAAAAACCCAAAAAAAATCAACTCAGACCTACCACTCCAGATGAAATCACATCATTGCCTTTCATCTGTCAGCTGCAATCTTCCCAAGGCAGCCCCACCACACTGCTTCGCTTATTCAGATAGCCTTGTGGTACAGGCTCATGCTCAGCACAGCACATCAGCTCCTTTCCAACCCATTGCTATTCACACAGTCACCTCCCAGTGCATACAAATGCACTTCAGGCCCTACCCTACCTACCTACCCACCCTAGAGTGTAGGAACTTGCACCTTACCCAGTTTCCCAAGGTTTTTGCTGGTTTAATAAAGAGTCCTGCATACTGAAGGTCTGCCATTCAGCGTATGAATCATCTTTCCTAATTCAGAGTTAGTCCCAGATTTGTTGAGGATATGCTTTATGTTCTAAATGGTCTCCAAAGGATGTTCTGAACACTGTGGGCTCTAGTATTGACCCTGCTTCTTAGCAGCAGTCAACCATTGCTAGTTCTGACTAATCTCTCCAGTTAACAGTCCTGCCATCTAACCTGTATGTTCTTCAGGTCAGAAACAAAGGTGAGGGGTCTAAGCATTTACTTTTTTTTAAAGAGCCACCATAAGTGTAAAAGTACCTGGACAGCTGTACTTTGGAAGCACAGTCACCATAAAGAGGATCTGGAAAGGTCTTTTGTTCTCATCCATAAGTGTACTAAAGTACTTCACATAATTGCTTGTTTCTACGTATGACCATTCACATTCATCAGCAGATTTGTCACATTTTCTACCCTCTTTCTGCTTCTTGGCTTTCAAATATGAATTAAACTGTTGGAGTGTATAAAATAGAAGCCTCTCTGAGTCCCTCGGAGAGAAAAGAATGCAGGGATTGAATAAAAGCCTTCAGAGAAATTAAAATATATTAAGCCACACAGACATGAAGTAGAAGTGTAAGTTTTAGTTTTAAGTAAGTAGGAATATACTTTAAGTGCCTTAAGAGAGTAAAAAGCCCTAAAACCTAATTTAAAGTTCAGTAACTTAGCTCCATACATAATGAGAACAGCAGAACATTGCTTGCATTTCTAGATAGAACCATTCATGGGAACAGATAGAACTATATGTGTAAATTATGTGTAAGGACTGACACTACTTTTGTACTTCAGAATTGAGCTCTGATAAGTGTAGGAAGAATGTTTTAGAATTATGTTTTTAGCTGATTAGATGATTTATGAATAAAATCCCCTGTATTGAGGTGAGAGAGGAAGAAGAAAAGGAGGAAGAAGAAGAAGAAGAGAGGTGTGGGAGCTGTTGTTGCTGCTGCTGCTGCTTCTGCTCAAACTCTATGCCAGAAAGCTTTTAACATGGACTTTAATACTCTGAACTCTTTGCCTTTGAGACTGATGTACTCATGAAATAAACAACTATACAGCAACCAACAACTGCTCTTGTCTCTTTGAAGACCCAGATCCACAAAAATCTCTACATTAAACTGTGTTGTGATCATACACCACAATCCCTAAATGAAATATCACATTAATCCGAAGTACACACACACTCTGCAAGCTCTTTCCCACAAAAACTCAATGATAAAGAGTCACCACTGTACCTGCACTGCCTTTCGCATCTTCAAACACCAGAGACAGGCTGAGCATGTGACAGCTCTTGTGCTCCTCTTCCCTGTCAAACATCAACGTGCTACTGCTGTGGAGCTCATCCCTTACAGCCCCAGAACATGTCCAGCAGGACTTCTCTGAAACCTAATCCACATCAGTCCTGACTGGTAGCTAACCCAATGGAAAGGCCTTAGTGTTTGAGACTATGTGACTGAACACAGACTACAGCTATAGAATTCAGAAAGCCTACAAGAAGACATGTGCATACCTGCACTGTTGCCCCAACTTTACCTACACAGCCACACTGTAGCAACATAAGGCATCTGGCTTTCTGCTTGCATACAGTACTTAAATTACACATTCAATTAATGAGGCATGGATGGTAACAGGAAAGATTCTTCTGAACTAATTCAGTGGAGTTTTTAAATTACTTTTTTAGTTCTAAAAGCTTATAACTTTAAATGATAACCATAGATGTGCATGTATCTTTTTTTTTTTCTGAGAGTGATGTTTCAGAGCACATTATTTTGCAATAATCCCTATTTCGCATTAGAGGAGACCTTCAGATGCAAAAGAAAAATCTTCGCACTGAATGCTTAAGGGGGGCAGTGCTTCTTGGTGAAAATTATAATTTCTTAAAAAGGAGACTATTGCTTTCTTCACGCTTGGACTTAAATACTGAGCTATTTAAAAACTGTTTATGTAGAGGGAAAAAAAAGGAATAGCTGCTACACCCAGTGCTGCAGTTCTGACAAACATGAGTGCTGATCTGTTACATTTTTCAGTTTTGACACAGTAAACAAGGATGTCCCTGTCAACCTCTCTCCTCTGAGAAATCTGGCTGTCCCATCTTCATTCTCTTGAACTTTGTGGAAATGAAGCAGAAAAAAAAATTATCTTAAAGTATATATTTAAAGTTAACTCTCATATTCAAGAAGAGGCAAGGAAGAGCTGAGTACAACCAAGAAACAGTGCTGAGTGCAGAGGGACAATCACTTCCCTAGTCCTGCTGGCCACACCACTTCTGACACAGGCCAGGATGGCACTGGTAGTCTTGACCACTGGGGCAGGTTCAGCTTCTGTGGACCAACACCCCCCGGCCTTTTCTGCTGGGCAGCTTCCCAGATACTTCTCCAAGCCTCGACTGCTGCATGGGGTTATTGTAGCCCAACTGCAGGGCCTGGCACTTTGTCTTGTTGAATATCAGACCATTAGCCTCTTCGGATCCATCCAGCCTACCCAGATCCCTGTTCAGAGCCCTCCTGCCCTGCAGCAGATCAACATTTCTACCCTACTTGCTGTGTCTGCAGATTGACTGAGGGTGCTCTCAATCCCCTCATCCAGATCATTGATAAAGCCGTTAAACAGGACTGGCCCCAATACCAAGCCCTTGGGAACCACTGGTGACCAGTGACCAGCTGGAGGTAGCTCCATTCACCAACATTCCCGGGACAGTTTTCTAGCCAGCAAAGTTTTCTACCCAGTTTTCTATCCATGACATTAGCAGACAGTTTCTGCAGGAGATGCCTTGGTGTCAAAGGTTTTATTCATGTCCAGGTAGACACATCCACTACGTGGGTCTCCTTGTCATGGAAGGGGATCAGGTTGGTTAAGCAGGTTTTGCCTTCACAAACCCATCCTGGCTGGGCCTGATTCCCTGGTTTCACACATCACATGATAGCACTCAAGATGATGCATTCCATGACCTACCCTGGCATCAAGGTCAGGCTGACAGGTTTGTCATCCCCTGGATCCTGCATTCAGCCCTTCTTGTAGGATGGTATCTGGCACATTTGCTAAATTAATGCCATCAGTGAAGTCATGATGCTCGTGTTGTTGCTAAGTATACACTTACTATCTTTTCCCCCTCAATTCTTGCCTAACAGAGTAAATAGGATCCCTTATACCAGAAGGGTTTCCAAACTTCCCCAGAAGAATGACCAAGTCTCTGCTCTGCCATATCAGAGCAGCCTAGAAAGGTCAAGTCAGCTTGGCAATGCTCCAAGTCAGTATGAAGGATTTAAACCAAAGAGCTCAGCTCTATATGTACAGCCCCCTGTACTGGGTGTAGTAAATGATCATATGGCACTCCAGACCCAGGCATAACTGCAGAAAGACAACTGTAACTACAGAAAAATACAGATGCAGCGGGCAGGTTTTTGCTCTGGCTGCTATGTGAAAGCTGTTCCCAGAGCTGTTCTCTGCCTCCACCTCAGAAAAGTGCTCCCTCACCAAACTGCAATTACTCACGAGAAGCCCCTGTGTTTGTGCTCAACCGGAAACCTAAGCCAAATCATTTTTTTTTCTATAAAACCAAGCACAATTTCCATCTGTAAAATTAGGCACCAATATAACACACTAGTTCATCATCTAACTTTTCATGAGTGCTTTTTCCAGTGAAGAGGATACAAAGCTAGGAAAAATAAAGGGTGGCTACTAATCAGGCTTAGCTACCCAGGGATTTAGCTTAGTGACATTCTGGACAACGCGCATAGTGAACTGAAAACCAGTATGGAAACAGAAACTGGCTGTGCTCAGAAGAGTCACAGGACTTTCTTCCTTAGAAGAGCTATCAAATTGTACCTTATTTCACAGATAGCTGCTTTCTTCTGCAAAACCCAGAATCGAGTAATGGACTGGCAATGCCTCAGTTCTGTGCTCCTAGGCAATAATTCTTTCATGGAAAAGAATGCCATTTTGAGAATTTGTTCATCCCCGTGCTTTATTAACATGAAAATATTGACCGATACAGGCAATAATACAATACAATTGATACAGGCCCAGGGAAGGACAATCTGGAGATCTCAAAGCATTTAAGAACAGGCTATCACAGCAATTGTACAGCCAATTTGAGAAAGGCAGTTGAAGCATTTGAGCAGAAACACTTCAAAGCAAATAGCTGGGCTGGTATGTGTGCATTATCTGTATCCAGTTTAATTCTACAAAATTAGTCTGCAGAAGTTCACTTATAAGCAAGGATTAGTTTCAGGCAAGACCAACCAGGACAGAAACTACATACAAGTAAGTGACCTTGCTAAACACTCCTCAAAAGCTTTACAAAGCACTGATTGTTCACAGCCTTTAGCAAACAGTTCATGTATCAGGTGACTCAACAGCTTTCAGCATAGTGCCTTCAATCCAAGCAGCAAATAGTACAGTGGGTTAACACCTTTTATGCTAGTATCAAACATTTTGTTTTTTTCCATAGTTAGTCATATTAGTGGGCCAATGAGAATTTAACAATAATCGCTTCACACACACACACACACACTGCAGCTCTCAAAACACTTAAGAAAATATATGCTCAGTATAAGAGAGCATCCAATGCTTGGGAAAGTCTGTTGATTCAATTCTTTATTCAGTAATTTCCTAAGAGGTAGTCATAATCCCAGCATCTCTGAATACTTAACAGAACGAAAAAACTTATCTACAGCAATTTAATTTCCTCCCATTTTCCTGTTTCAGTGGCAGGTACTTTTTAAATACTTCACACAGCTTTTAGTATTGTTTAGTTCTCAGCACATGTTAACCTCGTGCCTTTTTGATAGGTTTGTTACTAGGAGAGCCCTTCCATATGCACTGGAATCTTCTCTCTGCTGACATGCTTTTGATAAAACCACTGTGCTGCCATTTCACAGAAAGATGTTTAGAAACCACAACTCTAAAAAAACAGTAAGAGAGGTTAGCAGGGTTGGGAGGGACACAGCAGAGACCATAACAAGCATTTTCTTTCTTGTATTTGCTCTAAGGTGTACCACCAACCGGATCCTGGTTGACCAACTAAGGTTTTTAATTCACTGGCTGCAATGAAGAACATTTTAGGTTGCATCCTGTGGCATTTGCTTATGAAACATCTCGAAGAGACATAGGACAAAGCCCTTACTGAAATTCTTATTGAATTTCAGTAAGAGCACAGAGTGGATACTGAGCTGTTAACAACTCCCTCAAGCTCATTTCAGAACAGCAATGTAAGGATGAAATAACTGAGTCCTGTCCCTGCCTTCACTGGCACTAACACGGCACACATCTGGTTATGCAGCAAGCCACTTCCAGATTAAACACAGCAGACATTTTTGGCTGAGTTAGCATACAATCAGGCCAATGATCAGGTACAAGGCAGGCAGCAGCAGCAATGCTCCCTCACCCCCCCAGAAGCAGGTAGCCAGAGTAAAGCTTCAGCCAGGGAAATACAGGCTGCCACAGAGAGGGATAGACCTATTCTTTCCTGTCATCTATTTCCATGTCCTCACTGTAGAAATTCCAATAATACTGCAGTCATAGTCAGGTCAGGTCAGCTCACTCGTTTAACTGCCTTGGCTGGGAAGGAGTTTGGCTTGAGCAGGTAGCGGCAGCATGTGAACCCCTCTCCCCTTCCACACAGCACATGAAACTATATCCTGCAAGGCTATGAAAACAAATTAACTCACTGCATGTGTTAAATAAAATACCACCTCCCATATGGCACTTCTAACTGGATTTCCTTCAGAAACAGAATCCTTCTCTCAACCCCTCCCTCAAGTACAGCTTCAGATCTTGAAATCTTAATAATTAATTCCTGCTTTAAATATAATTCCAGCATTCTTGATACAGGAACTGTTTTATTTTGGTCATGACCTTAAGCACAAAGCGTGTTTTGTAAATATTAGAAAGAAAAAAGCATCACCATTTTCCATCACAATAAAGAAGTCAACATAAACTAACCAACTAAATAAGAGACATGATAATGCCTCCTCCAACACTGTCAGTCCTCTGTTAAAAAAGAAAAGAGATTACCTGGGAGATATGGTTGATGGAGGACTCCATCCTCCGTAGCTGGGATGCTTGGATGTCCAGCAGTTGTAATACATTGTTGGCCAGTGCATTGATCTGATAAGCAACACTGGCTAGAGACTGAGTTGTGTAGGCTTTGGTCTCTTCTAATGCTTTCCTTTTATCTGGAGCCTGTAAAGCAAAACAAGAAGACATCAGCTTTAGGCCAGGAAGAGGATGGAGAAAAAGGACAGGAACAAAAAAATACAACCTGTATTTGGAAGAATCTGTAATCAAGAAGGTCTGATTGAGCAGCCAAAGTACTTGATCTGCATGAGATTTTTAAAAAAAATCTCAATTATACGGAGGAGATAAAGTATTTGTAAAATACCTAACAATAATAAATTTAGATGCCAAGAAACAATTCATTCAGTAGGAAAAACAACACTACCATGATTTGCTAGAGTTGAGTTTCTAAAGCCTGCCCAATCCCTCATTTCTCAAAAAGCCTCCAAATCCCCAAGACCACTGAAATGCTCCTTTTGCCATTTCTTATGAGTTCATGCAGCCCGGGCTAATTAAGACAGAAAAATATTTTCCCACAGTTGAGTGTCCCCCATTCCACATGCCATCTACAAAGCCCACCCTCCAGCTATGCTGGCTACTACTCTCACAGACCAGGAGAAGGGTGAGTAGAGCATCAGCATGGCATGCACAGAGGCCTCCTGCATACAGGAGTACTTGTGAAATTATCCCTCCTCACACAAAAGCTTAACAAACTTTCCTTGACAGCTGAGAAAGTTCATCATTGACTGAGAATGCACACATATTTTGAGGTATCAAAATGGAATATATGCTTTCCC
The DNA here is from genome assembly GCA_013397375.1 of Toxostoma redivivum. Taxonomy (NCBI): domain Eukaryota; kingdom Metazoa; phylum Chordata; class Aves; order Passeriformes; family Mimidae; genus Toxostoma; species Toxostoma redivivum. Next base: position 122,467 of record VXBI01011564.1, on the reverse strand, counting down.
CGAAGGGTAAAAATATAGGGAAAGGGAAACTTTCCCACTGAAATCACAACTTGCTAGGGTAAAGTCCTCGATCTGTCCCTGAGGTGTGGTTACCTAGTCAGAGGGCAGGTTACTGTCCAAGATCAGGAACTGTTTACATGACTTGAGTTGCATGGCCCAAGTAAGTCCCTCCTCTCTGGCAGGATGGGAGACACCAACACCACCTCTACCATGAAAACACATAGACAGAACCCCTTTTGAAGTACTCCCTGTATCACACCTTAGGAGCTGGCAGTGGAGGCCACGTACTTCATCTGTTACCCAACTTGCAAACTCCAGCTATCCAGAATTTCTTTTCTTTCACTTGCAATAGAGATGCACTGCATAAGGAAGAGTTTGCAGTACACAATTGATTCAGCGCTAGTATAATTTCTTCCCAGTTTTATGTATTTGTGGAACAAACAGTGGACCTCAGCACCCAACAGAAAAGGTCCATATTATAGCCCTTTCCAATTAGACTTCTATTTTTATTGTTGATTTCTTTGAATAACACTCTACACACATTGTATGCAAGAGTTACAACGTTAAGCACAAAGCAAGGAAACAAAGACATTCCATTAGCATTCAGCTGAGCCCTATGCATTTCACTTTCCATACACACATTCATTTTTAATTCCTGTCTCCTATTTTTAAGAAGAAAAGCAGAAGGCAAACTTTTCATATACATCATAAAAGCTGCATCATGACCTAAATACTGCAACATGTTATGCTAGGCTACATTTTGCTTATGTATATTTTAAACACCGGTGAGTTCCCCCAGTCCAGAAATTTTGCTCATATTCATGACGAATATTCCTAGCAATGTTTGACACTTATTAGTGACACTTGGTTAATGCCATCCTTCAAACAGAATTCATATACAGACACCTTCTAATATATGAAGCAACAGGAATGATTCAATGTAATCTGCTGCCAAAAGGCAGAACAGCTACTGCATGTACTAAGGACAGACTATGTAAAATTCCATTTTTTAGTATTTCCAAATGCAAACAAAGCTAACTTTCATCTAAAAAAAGGACTGACATTTCTAGTTGTCAGAAAAAAAATAGTAAAAGTCACTTTGCTTCTTCAGAAAACATAACCTGCAAAACAACTACTAAAGATTCAAGAAACAAATTTCTGACAGCACTCTAGCTTTCCAAAGAGGTATTTTAAACTTCAAATCACCACTAGCAGTGACTTTAAAAACACTGTCCTACTGAACTACAGCCCAAAGAAAACAACTGATAATGCATACTTCTGTCACTGTGGAAAATAGTAAAAATGCAGGTAGCAGATCAGTGGTGTCTGAAATAAAAGGTTTAATGAACTAGACACAACCAATAAAGCAGCAGTCAACATCCTTTACTCAAGCAGTTTTCTTATTACAAGTTTTAATTAAATACTGTTAGGCTAAACACTAAGAGGTGACAAAGTCACAGCACTCCATTACTGATGAGAAAACTTCAGTGTATAACAAGTTTCTTTTCACGTGTAATGATTCGTTGATTAAACGTCTTGCTCTCATTTGTCCAAGCGCCAAACGTTTTAGTTATTTGCTCAAATTACTACTTTGGCAGCAGGATTAAATGAACATCATTGAGATGTAGAATGCATTTCATGTCCTGTAAGAACTAGATTAGGAGCATTTTCAAGACTTGCAGATAATTCAGGCAACTTCAGTTTGCAGATTAACTGTTTAGATTAGAACTAACTTGACATACAGACTTTTGCATTATTTTAATGAGAAGTGCTGGCGTCCACAAGATATAAGCTAAAAGCTTCACAGACAGCAAAGGCGAGAGGGTAGAGGGAGAAGCCAAGAACTGTGTCACACAAACAGGAGGGAGCCAAGAGTTCCAATGTTCTTCAGCTGTTACTTTCACATCTCTTTTTAAGCAAAAACTGAAAGCAGACTAGAAGACAGTGCACTTGTTTACATTCAATGTAATACATAAACACTAGTTAACTACTCAATTTTAAGACAAAGACTGTCACTTGACTTCTTTCCTAATGGCTCAAAATTACTCTGTGATCTCTTAAAAACTTCAAAGAAATTGTTTTTCTCCAGTTGTCCTTGATATAAACAAAAATTCGATCTCCTTTAATAGCAAAGTGGATATTCTTTACAGAACATCATAGCTTTTTAAGTTTCCCACCTGTATCCCCAGCTCACCTTTAACAGTCATGTGACTATGATAAAATTGCTGTTTGAAACTGCTTTCACAGGACTATATTTAATACTAAAAAATTAAAAAGAAAACCTCTCATGTAATTTAATGGGGTACATAAAGAGGCAGTTAAAACTGCATGGCAGTCCACACTGCATACCATGTATTTTTGTCAAATGCAACTTGTATTATAAAGCTTCCTTGAAAAGTTTACATAAATACTACTGTAAATTCAAAACTGGTTCTGCACCCAAGCAACTGACACAATAAAAACAGAATAGAAGCTTAATTACTGAGTCTTCAGTTCAGTGACATGTCAAGGTCAAATGATGAGGAACCTGTCCATCACACTACAGCTGATCTTTACAAGTCACATCTTCCCCTTTCCTGCTGCCACCCACACACACAGACACATCCCCACAACGCTGTGAGTGCATTGTTCAAGTCACCTGCCCTCCCATCTCTCTCTCTCAGCTAATTCCCACCATGTGCCAGTTCATACAGCACAAAACTGCACGTACAGGCTCCCTCCACAAATCTCATCAGCTCACACTGCAAATCATCCTCAGAAGCCAAACTTTCTACTGCGAACACACCAGTCCATACCGTCAGTGCCTGTTGTCCAACCTCTCTTCTCCCTCTTTCAACTTCAGTTTCATTCACTGTGCTTGAAACTCCTCGTAAGATAAATTCCCCACCAGAATAACTGGTTCCATTTGACAAAGGTCAGAAAGTAGGTTATCAGATCACACCAAAGCTGGCTGGCCTAGCAAAAACAAATCAAAACACCTCCTCAGTATGTGGCATGGGTTGCTCCACATTTTTTATCTTCGAGCTATTGGAATATGTGCAAATTCAAGTACAGAAAAATTCATCCAGGATAAACTACTAACAGAGAACTGCCCTAAAGCAGCCCAATAATCTTAAGAGCTGTTAAGTATTGAGTCCCCAATGGCTTTTCAGATGCTTGGAGCTCTGTTGCTGGGCTTGATCACTCTCAGCAATCAAGGAACAGGAACAGCTTTACACTCAGTTCTATTTGCCTTTGCTGTCACTGCTCATGCACCTTTAAAATGCAACAGTGCAGTAGATTTGCATTTGCTTCACAAGTAAACACAAGAAAATTGTTCAGTTCTACACTTTGGTCTTTTTGAAAAAGAATTCCACCTATCATTAGTTTATTAAAGATAAAATTAGGATTACCACCATCAGTTGCCACAGGAATTCAGCAATCTCTATCTAGTAACACAGAATGCATTCACAGAATGCAACTATTCGAAGTATCAATACATACATTAGTATTCTCTTTTGTTCATCTCATCATGTATCAATCTTTGATATTTAAAGAATGCATGCTTTCTGATAACACAAGCACTACAGTCGAGGTTTCCAAGTCCTGTTTTCTTCACTAAGGTCTCGCCATTTTAGCTCAGAGATCCATATCAAACCATCCAGTCAAAATTTTTTTCACTCTGAAGTGGAAGGAATGGATTTCTGTAAAGTGGTTTCCTCACTCAGAAAAGAGGAGCAAACCTCCCTAAAGCAAGGGCTTTTAACACTATGTGGAACTTCAGATATTTGAGTCTGAAGTTGCTGCTTCACTGATCTGATAAGGTTTTTAACAAATAGAAACTGGTTTTGAGGGTTTATTTTACTTCTCACTGCTAATTGCAAAAGGCTTGAACATCTCTAAACTATTCACAATATATGTTCTTAGACCAAGTATTCCACATCCAAGCTGTAGTAATGTGTTTTTAAAAGGTTTAAATATGCCATATACACTAGACTTGACTTTTGGCTCAGGAGCTAAACATAATTTATGTTGAATATCATGTCCCTAGATCACTGTAAAAAACTGAGGACCTACATACTGAAATAAGTACGTACCCCACAGATTCAGGTTCTTCCTTATCAGTTTTTCATAGAGCTTGTCAAACTGCTTTGTAAACACATGGTAGACTTTTTGGCTGTTACTGATGGTTATTACACCAGAGTATCAGCTATAAATTAAAGAAGAGAGACACACTGGCAAATCACAGCAGCAAGTGCTACAGGTTTCTATATTCTGAGGAACTTTCAGGAGCCAACTACCTTCCTGGAAGCCATCCAAGTAGATCTACACAGACTGCGGTTATTAGCAGCAGGTACTCATCAGTGAGTGTTCAGGGTTTCTATAACCACAGATATAGCCTTAAGGGATATATAACATTCCAAAGTGGCATGGAAACTAAGGTTTCAAAATTTACAAAAGGAGCTGCTTACATTACATATGTCATGCAGATAAAAATAAGAGTATCAATGAGGTGTGTCAATTGTCTCCTGCAACAGGTTTACAGTACTTGTGTCATACAGCAATTTTATTGAAGAAATTCTCTCTGCAACGCATTAGGCTAGGCAATGCTTTTACTTCAAGGGGATGGATGATGCGCTGAGTGCATCCCAATATCCAGAGTTATATCTGGCCTGGAATTTATCTGCCTACAAGTTGGACTGTTCCTCACTGATCAGCACCCCAACTCTTCCACTGGAAAGTGAAGTAAGCCATCAGAAGAGTTAGCTCAGAAGTTCAAACTTAACCCTTTTCCAACATACTAGGACAAGAGACGCCCTCTCACAGCATCACAGACAAGGCTGCAGAGGGTCATCAGTACACTTCATCTACTGTCTTTCTTCAACGTAAACAGATCACTATGCATATTCTTGTTACTGGAACCACTTGCTCTGCCATTCATATCATTATTATCATCAGTAAAAACAACTGTGGGTAATTTAAAAAGCAAGCACTTATGTGGAGACAAACAATAGGAAGGGACTTAGTCCAAGTACAGCCTGATAAAATGACAGGACCAACTCAGCCTCCATACGAAGGGGAACTAAAGCCAAAAAGCCATATACATTCCGGACCACTGGCAAATCTCAACTAAAATTCTGCATCACAAATATCAGTACTAAAGTACATGCAATACAAAAATGTTCAAGGGTTTTACTGAAGCGACTTTTATCAGAACTTGTCATTTTGTTGCACTTTTCTACCATTGCTGAATTTGTGTGTGTGCAAGTAAAAGCTCAAGATTTTAATTACCCCATAGCTTGCAAGCTAATAATAGCAACATATTGCAGCCACTGAACATGTCCACCTCCTGTCCAAGGCCTCTCCAGGGGACTGGCAGTCAATCCTTCACTGACAGTGAAAACAAGAAATAGAACAGAGTATTCAGCACAATTCTCTCTTCACATAGTGAGAAGTAGTGTCAAATAGAAATATCAAAGCTCTCAATTACTTAAAATAACTAATTGTTCCAGGAGCATGGAGGAATCTGAAAGACAGGTAAGGTACAGAAGGATGCCTAACCATTAAGAGCAGTTCTAAATCCCGAGATACCTCTCACTATGGAAACCCCAAAACTAAAACTAGCATGATTAAAATTCTTTCAAGTTCATTCAGTAAACAGTAATTCTTCACATCTACTAAGGCAGAAATCCTCGATAAACACAGCAAAGCTAGCATCTACCATTCAACTCCAGGGAATCTCCTTCCAGCATCTAAACCAAAAAAACCCACTGGTATGAAATAATACCATGCCTGTTGAGTTTCTCCAGATAAGATGCAGTAACTCAGCTATACAAAATGCAGAGAAACTGGAAGAACTTGAAATCTCTTCTCCCCAGGTAAAGACCTTGCACAATAAAGCTGGCATTCATTCAAGATGCCAGAAGATGAGATGACAATCATCACCACCACCACTACACCACAATCCACAAACAAGATTTCAGTCTGTTTCTTTTTAGAAACACTATCTTGACAAAAAACATTGACTACTCAGCTTCTTTATCTCAAGGGTCAAGACGTACACCAAATTACTGTTTAACAAACACAGCAGTGCAACCAGTACTGCCTGTAATTTGCAAACTCTGTTTCAGACAAGCCCTTCCCCCAAATCCTGTATGCACGAGACAATCAGCTAGAAGCAAATCCTTCATTTCCATCAATAATATTCCCCTGACCAGTCCTGAATAGCTGTGATAGCAAATTAGCATTTCTATGGGCTGAGACCAAATTTAGTCAATCTCACTGTGTCCTTGCTGATTTTCTTTTACTTGAAAAGCAAGTTGTTTTTCATTCTGTTGATTAACTGTAAACAGAAGAATCTCAATTTTTAAAATCATCCTCTTTTTTTGAGGAAGGTAGATGGAGAAAAGCTTCTTTATTAAGAGGAGACGTTAATTCCAGTGCAAAGTTTAAGGGACATACACAGATAATATATATATACACACATGCTTAAACAATAAATAATTTTTTTAAAAACTGAGGAATTCCATTTTAATCCAGGCTGCAAACATCATAGCAAGAAAAAAAAATCTCTCCACTAGGAATGTGATTTATAAAGCAATGCAGACTCTGACAGATGGAGCTTGGGAAGGTACATGCCAGCTGCTCTGTTAGTAGCATTTTCTGCCCAATGCAACAAACAAGGTTCATGTTGGCTCTGGACTAAGCCACTCCCCTTATTAAAAACCTATATATTATTCACATACAATATATAATAATACTGTTGAAAATATAATTTTCAGTTCTTCTGCCAAATCAAATCAAAGAGATGTCTTAGTAAATAGGTTGGCACAATATATTGTTACTGTCAGTTGTCACAGTCTGTCTATACAACCATAATGGCATGCCCCACTGAACTCAAGTGACAAAAGCAGACATGCCCATGTGTCATTTTCACACAACCCTTGAACACTCATTTAGTAAGGCTTCAAGGCTGCACACACAGCAAGGGTAAGAAGTTTGGTCCAAGGCTTACATTCTGTTTTACATGATTTAGACAATATAAGCTTCAGTGCAGAAACTGTAAAGCACTGCCCTATAGCAGCACACACAGTTGCTTCAAAACTACACCTTGAACTTTCTTGAAGTGTCTGATTTACCTTACGACATCAAACACAATTTTCTTCAGAGCTTACATAAAGCAGGCTCTGACATCAGAGACATCAGCCAGAGCTCCAGAGTGTTGGATTCATCATCCCTAGAGTTATTTAAATGACATGTAGGTGTGGCACCTAGAATGTGTTTTACTAGTGGACTTGGCAGTGCTGGGTTAATGACTGGACTTGATGGCCTTAAAGGCCTTCTCCAATCTAAATAATTCTATGATTCTGTGATTCTAATGCCACTCTTGGACTGTCAGACAGAAAAATAAATCCTTGGCACCTCCATAGCAGTCTTCTTCCTTCAACACTAAGAAAGTTACCCAAGGCTTTGGAGCATATGATTATTTTGGCACACCAGACAGCAGATAACAGTGAATTAGAGAACTTAGAGTGCACAGAGAAACAAATAGAATGTCTCTCAAATATTGATCTTTTGTTTCTGTAATAGGGCTTGAAATTAAAATGGCTTTCTGTTTACTTCAAATATTAGCTCATATAGCAAGACATGCTCCTTGATAAGTCAGAGACTTATTTTTCACTTTTTTTTTTGGTGAGAATAAGATGGAAACACTTTAGAATTTATTAGTTACTTCAGTATCCTCTCTGTGATATAGTGGCAGCAGCATAGAACCAAACTCAAATTTCTCCAAGTGGAAAGAAAAATCAGAAATTTATAGACTTTCATGTCATGCAAGTCATCGAATCCAGAGAGTTCAGAGTAACCTGCTTTGGGGCAAAGCTTCTCAGTTCACTCTGTGTGAGAAAGGTTCATTATGTTTCTAACAATGTTTCCTTCTATGGATTTTGTTTACCTCTTCAGTTTACTCTCAAGGACTGGTGACTGTTGACAAGAAGTCTTTTCTTTCTGTTTTGACAAATCAAACTGAGAGTCTAAACCCAAAATACCACCAATCTTTCTCTGAAGACAAGCAACATGTTAAAATTTGATTACTTTATAGGTAAGCTTAAAAGACTACCTTTTTTTTTATTTACAGATTCTCACTCTCTAATCCTCCCTACCTTCTATGCAGGCCTGGAATCATATCAGATAGCATTGAGCAAGCAAGGTTAAAACAAAGAGATTTAACATAAAGGATCAAATTATAGTCTCATCTCAGCTTGTCCTGGTATCACAGATTATTATCAAAAACGTTCCAGTATTCAAAGGGTGGCTACAAAACAGATAGAATCTCCCTTTTTACAATTTACTCCCGGGGAGATTCTGATTGGACACAATAGGACAAGTTTTCACAATGAGAACAACCAGTCACTGGAATAATATAGTCAGGGTTTATTGGTAGAATCCCCAACACTGTACATCTTTAATATACAACTGGACAAGGCGCTGGGGCGTCTTGTCTAGATTTGCTTTCTTCTGCCCAAGAAAAGTTGGACCAGATGATTCTTAAGGTCCCCTTCTATCAAGGTTTTCATGGGTCTGGGTCCTCAAAGAGACAAAAACAGTTGTTGGTTGGTGTAAAGTTGTTTATTGTATGAATACAATAAAGAGTCTCAAAGGCAAAGAGTTCAGAGTATTAAAGTCTATGCTAAAAAGCTTTCTGGCAGAAAGAGTCCTGAGCAGAAGCAGGAACAGCAACTTACACTTTTTTCCTCCTCCTCCATTTCTTCTTTTTCTCTCACCCCAATACAGGGGATTTTATTCATAAATCATCCAATCAGCTAAAACCAGAATTCTAAAACGTTCTTCATACACTTATCAGAGCTCAATTCTAAAGTACGAAAGTAGTATCAGTCCTTACAAATAATTTACACATATAGTTCTATCCATGTAAATGGTTCTATCTTGTTTTACCTAGAAATACAAGCAATGTTCTGCTATGTTTTCATTATGTCTGGAGCTTTAAACCAGGCTTTAGGGCTTTTTAGTCTCTCAAGGCACTTAAAGTGCCTTGTTCCTACTTACTTACTTAAGTTCCTACTTACTTAAAACTAAAACTTACACTTCTACTTCATGTCTGTGTGGCTTAATATATTTTAATTTCTCTGAAGACTTTAATTCAATCCCTGCATTCTTTTCTCTCTTGGAGGGACTCAGAGCAGCTTCTATTTTATACACTCCAACACCCTTCCAACCTGGTATTCTATTTTATGTCAACAGTGCTCCAAACGCATAGAACAGGGTAACCTCAACATCTGTGTGCAAAACAAACACACTGAACATCAGCATCCACTACAGGATTGGTCCAAAACCAAGCAGGCCCAAAGCTACACTCCGCACTGCAACAGGTTCCTCCCCACGGAGATGTCAGAGATGTTGCAGGACAGTGAGGGAAATGGGAAAAGAAAGCTCAAAAAGTCATTAGCAGGCCTGTCCAGCTCCAGGGAGAATCTCAAGGCAACAAAATGTAGAGCCAAGAGTTACACTGGCCTTCAGACAATCAGCAAATTTCTGGATTGCACGTGTTCCTAATACAGGAACAGTTCTCATGTTTAAGAGAGTCACTTTAGACACGCAGCTGCTGCCCAGATTTTACAGTTCAGGCAGTTCCCAAACATCACAGTATTTTTAAAACAAAGAAAACAATGGCCATTATAGGATCAAATTCTCTCTTCATGCTTTGTATCACTACACTGCTATTTAGTGTCTTGAAGATGAATATACTCAGTCCAGCAGAAAATCACCACATACTCACTGTACTTAGCAGTGTACTTAGACCAGAAACTAGCGGATTCCCACAATTTTGTAGTAGCTTGTTTCCCAGCACAAGGCATACTCTCACACAGCATTCAGGCTATACAGTGATCTCATGGTAATAAAAGTAATACAAGGAATGACTGTTTTTATAAGAACTTGCATGTAATTGGAAAAAATCAACCTAGTTTCTATCTGATCACATAAACAGCAAGTACTACTCAGACTTTGATGTACTCCTGATCCTGACTGTACGATTTTTATTTGATAGTGGCTGTAAGCACACTACATCCAGCTTCTGTTTGCAAAATTATTTTTATTATGTTAAAATTTTATCCTCTGGTTAGCAACAACATTCCAAAACCTTACATGCAGAAACTCACTCACATACTGGGTTATTTCAATTGCAGCAAGTAGAAATTTGTCTCCTCTAAAAACCACAAACAACAGAGCAAAATAGATGGCTCAGGAGAATGGAGAAGGAGAAGGAGTAGGAATGGCAAGTCAATAATATTTCTTTCCTCACCAAAAAGTGAACAGAAGAATAGATAATCACAACTAAATAAATACAGTAATCTCTACATCCAGCAATGGGTAAAACCTAACTTACAGAAACCAACAGAAGAAAGCAAGCAAATTCTTTAATAGGAAATACAGCATCAAGTTCAGGAGTAAGGGAATTGCTTTGTTTAGCTTTTCTAAACAAAGTCCTTGGTGAGACAATTGCTATGCTATTAGCTAGAAGTAGTTCAAGTGAGTAGCTTTCCCCAGAAATACAGCTGCAATGCCTCTTGCAGACACAATTACAGCAAAGTTTTCTAACCAGTGTTAAAGTTGCACTGGTATTTTTAAGATGCACCTTCACATGATTTTAAAGACTACTTCCCCTTCATGTACAATGTAGAGGGCAGGTTTAGGCATACGCAGGAGATGCAAAGAGTCATACAGAAGACAGCAGAGCTGCACTTCCAGCAACCAGATGCATAAGAACAGTCATATCCACATCACTCCCTGTCTCCCTCCTCCAGAAGTAAAACAAAACCTAAACTATTCTATTTCAGCACTTGTCATAGGGCCATCAGGATACCTTGCTATCTTGTCTGTAATCAGCTTGAGCAGCCTTATTACAGCCACAGAGGAGCTCTGTGCTTAGAGAAAACAGAACACATCACACAACAGGAACACATCACCACAGCTGTGTATCCACCCATACCCACATTGCCACCACCTCTGCATCTGTACAGCCAGGAGGAAGCTGGGCTAAAACACATGAGAGGACATGTACAGCAGTGGAGCAGTGTGTGGGATGCTGGATCTGTAATTTCTGAATGCTTCAAAGCTTGGGATGGCCTCTCTACACTGCAAGAGGCAGAAGTATTAGTCCAAGAAAATTTTATGCCCAGTATGTCTGCTGGTAAGGCTTACTATCAGAGATGAGATTCTCACTATGATGTGAGCATCTGCAAGCAAGCCCAGGACTGGAACAATTACATTTCATAACCTCTGTTCAAAACTCTAATTTAAACCAGCAAGAAGTGGCTGTGTCAATAAAGAAAAAAAAAATGCAGCCACACTCTGAAAACACACTCTTGGTTTTACCAAAGAATATACAGTATTTACATGTAAATTAAATCCTGCATGAATAGGGGGACAGAGAAGAAAAAACTTTTTATACAAAACCAGCCTAAACACCAAAGATACAAAAACTGGAAAGCAAAACTGGAGACTGGTCTTTTTACTACTTCCCCTCCCCATCAGCTCTTGGGTTAGGGAACTGCTTTTCGGCTTCCTGCCTTGTTGTTTTTCAAAGGAAACTGGAAAGCACAAAACACCAAACAGACTGACAAGTCTGTTTTCTGTTCAACAACTACAGAAATTAATTTTGCTATTCACAAAAGGAGAATTTTCTTATCGTCATGGATGACCACATTTTTGCACCCATTATACTTAAATAATTATGCATTTTTCCTAACTTTCACAATGGTTGTTTGCATTTAGTCATTTTGAGGAGGCAAGAAGCTTAAATGAGTGCCTTTGCTCATTATTTATGTTCTCTATTTGCATAACTCCTGCACAACTGCTCCATTAAACACCTCTTCACCTCCAAGGCCAATTTTAAAAAGCCTCCTGCTTTATGAGACTGACAAGTATGACTCACAATATTCCCCACATTCATTCCCCCAGGCCTCGTGGGATGTTATGCAGCCAGTAAAAGTACCTGTTCCAGTTCATACTCTCCCACTCCTGCTGCAGTAAGCCCTTACAGCAATCTGGGAAAAAAGTAAAGCTATTTCTCTGCTGTAGGCAGGAGACAATTAGTAACAGTATTTGCCCTTCTCAGCACCACAGTTCGCAAGAGAGTGGCTGAACACAATGAAGGAAGGATATACACTCTTCCTCATTCTTCCTGTGCTCTTATTCCCACCAGAAACTTGGGAGTTCCTCAAGACCGTCAAATTGCTTTTCAGTTATCCTTCAAACCATTCCCATTTTCTATCAGGAAGGCAGAAATTTATTCAACATAAATTATCTACTCTTAAAGTTCCTTCCATGCCTGAGGAACACGTTTAAATACTCCACACATATGACATTCAGGACCAAAACCAGCAACTTCTCTCTCCAGCAGAGAAGCAGAAATCAACAGGTACCATATCCCTGCATACTTGGCTTCTCTCCCCAGTAAACAAGCTTCTCTCAAAATTACAAAAATACCTCCCTCAGTCTCTGAACAGCCAATATTTATTCAGAGAGTACTGAGAAGAGCTGATTTTACAGTTCATGCTCGTGGGCAGTAGGTTTTCAAAGAGGGAATGTGTGCTAGAAAGCTTTCCACTGGCTGTTATCATTCTCCACTGGTTAAAGTACAGATTGATAAAGAGGAATGAATTAGAAAATTCATTTAGCAATGACAGCCAGTACTAAAGAGATACAAGATTTCTTAAAAGTAAGCTGCATTGTATGAGCCCAAACTTCAAATACATCTATGGCAACAAGAGCTTCTCTAATGTTCAAAGTTAAAGACACCTTAGAAATTAGATTAAAAGTCTGTTGCCATTTAAGACAAATCCCAGGACTACTGCAGCAACCACATCATTTCAGTGCTGGGGAACATATGGTGTGCTGCAGCAGGAAACACACCCACGGTATTTGAAGAGAGCCCTTGTAAAGCCAAGCACTTCCAAACCAGACGCATATTTTATCTAATGCAGCTAAAGCCAGGAGTTTGCATCATAGAAACAATAGCTCCTCCCAGAGATTTAGAAATCCTGCAAGTCAGACAGCAAATTGAAAGTTGAACCATCCCCAGCCCAGGTCTCAAAGATTTTGTTAGCATAAGTGCACTGATCCACCGTATCTCTGTTAGACCTGTTAGTCTGATACTCTCTGAACCTTGACTGAAGCACCATCCAAGCCACCAGTCATGAAGTTTCTCAGTGGAAACCCTGGAGGTCACAACCATATTTTATAAAATTCTTTAAGATCAGGTCCAGCTCTGCTATGTGGACACACACACACGTTAAGAGAACGCCATTCCTCCTGACACATTCACTTTCCTTCACTGTTAAGAGAATGAAGGCCCTCTGAGCAGAGAAGTTTTAGTTATGCCCATTTTACTCCCTAGTCTCAAAAGAGTAACAAAAGGACCAGTTCCCTGAAGAAAACAGGTTTCTCACAAAGGAAAGGCCTGGCTGCATATAAATATAGAAGACCTCCTACGAATTTTATTAATAGGGGAAATCAAGTCAGTCTCATTCCACATTGTCTTCCCAGCTGCATTCTATTTCCTCTGTATCCTGCTCATCATGGCTTCCTCAGGTAGACTACTGCAGAGATAACGCTTTAGTCTCAACTCTGTTCCAACGAAGATAATTTTAAGAAGAAATGTGTATAAATGTCTTCAGTAGCTGCAGTTTTCAAATTACTAGCAAATCCGTGCCAGTAGAAACTGTTAGAAAGGCATAGTGAAAAATAGCTGCATAATGTAAGTTGCAAGGCAGTAAAATATGCAGTTAAATAATAGAAAGAGATTAATTAAAAGAAATAGGCAAGGGAGAATAGATTTTCAGATCAGATCTGAAATGAGACAGTTAACAACATGACAGTGAGACAAAAGGTCTAACAAGTGATCTGCAGCAAGCATAAGGCTTGAGCACAGAGAGAGAATTCAGTAAATTCCTATTAAGATCACTGCTTAGGAGAAGCACATGGAAAGAGATGTCACTGGTAATATTTAGTGACATAAGAGCAACTAACATTACTAGGTATGTGAAAAGACAAGCCATGGCATGGCATTCTGCAGCTACTTAGATGTTCACGCAGTAATCTGATGCACCCGCCTGGGCACCTTGCTCTTCTCTTCCCTGTTTGTTTTATGCAGATGTTTTCTTATCATAGGCTCCAGAAAATGCAGAACTATTGCATGAGGACCACAGTATTAACTTGTAGCACACCTGCTACAACAAAGTCAAAAAGATGCACAGCTGACAATGATTGCTACAGCACAAATACTGCTTGGCAGATTTGCTGACCCCAAAGTACAACAAGGAGATCAGGAAATGGAAATGAAGACATGCATCTGGTAAAAGATTATCTGGGGGGAAAAAAAAGGTAACAAAAAAACCCACACTTGCCTGCTAAGGCATAGCTTATAAAAGATAATATCATGTGAAACACTGGTGTGAAAGTAGCCAGCAGAGTCTACACCTCAATTTTTTTCCAAGAATAGTTATACTTCAAGTGGTAAACAAACGTTTTTTTTCTTGGAACTATTTATAACTTTAAGACCACCCAGTAAGAACATTACATTCAACTCTAAGGATGTCAAACCAACATTTGTTTTAGTAAGACTCCTCTGCATGAGTTCTGAGAGGCCTTCCTGCTTTCTTAACAAAAGTAGGAACAGTACCATGTTTTATTTCTCTTTGTCTTTAAGATTACAATAAAGTTCGGACAGTGATGCAGTCTCTTCCCCATGAGTTCTTTAACTGTACATCACTACAGTATCAGAGCTTCCTTGCACATAGAGCAGTGTGCTTGCACTTTAACTTCTACTGTATAAAAGAGTATACAGAATTTATTATTTGGGCTGAGAGGGAGGGATGACACTATCACAAATATATCTACTATCTTAACATAAGAAACACAAGAAAGATGCAATCTCATTTCAGAAGAGACAACCTTTACTGTTCTTTTAGAATATTCCACAATGTCAGAAGATACAGATACAGAATGGCACACATCATCTGTAGAGGTTATGAAGAGACTTTATCATAGGGAAAGCTCAAAGAGAAGTTTTGATTTTCAGATACTTTTTCAGTTTGCCAAACCCAAGCACTTACTAAACATATTTTATCTAGACTCTTTGACAATAATATTACTAAAAATAAAGTCCCCTTGTAAGAAGTCAATCTTTTTCAGAGTTAAACTAACCTGCTTCTTTAGCTCAGCCAGCAGGTTACCTACCAATTCCAACTCACATTAATACAAACTGCTGAATTTTACAAGTTGTACCAGAAAATGCTATACTGGTGTTTCACTCCAAGTTGAAAGTTTCATGCAGGATTCTCCACCTCTCCTTATCTTCTGAACTATCAGCATCACAGTAACAAATATATGTTCTGCAAAGCAAGCATGCACGGTTCCTGCTACAGCATTAAGGGCTTAAATAATGAGCAACACTATTAGCACAGTCTCAAAAAAAAGTGGCATCTACGCTCTTCCCAAGGAAAATAATGCATTCCCTCTAAAATCAGGAGGAAGATTTTAGAGTTCTGTTTTCATCTGCTGCATAATAAATTAATTCTTTAAAGAGCCCACCTGTTAGAAATGCTGTATCTTCCATTTCAATACCTGGCAATAAGCTGCTGAAGCACTTGACTGAGCCCCTCCAGCAGAGTCAGGACACACTGACAGGCTGGGGTGCAGGAGGAAAGGCACCTGCAGTACCATATTGCTCAGAGCTGCGCTCAGGCTCACATTGTGACCTATTCTCCACAGCACCCTGGTCTTGGCTCTCAAGGGCTCTCTGCAAGTTTTGAGCTGCAAAGGGCTATTTCTGCAACCCACAGGAGACATCAAGTCTTGGCAGCTGTCTCACCAGCAAGGTCAGGAAAAGGGAGGAGCCAGGCTGAGATACAGTATCTACCATTTCAAATCCAGCAGTTACTTCCCTTTACACAGGGGACGAGGGAGGTGAGGATCCCTCTGACCAAACCCACCCGCCTCTGTCACCAGTGCTCAGATTTGGGACTGGGGTGGAAAAATAGCATCAAAGGGAACACAGATGCTAAAGAGAACAAGAATGCTCAGATAATTATGAACAAGCCTGGACACTGAGTAAGAGGCATCCACAAGTAATTTCCTACCGTGCAACAATAAAAACCACACTACACTCGTTTAGACTCCAAGCCACTAAATAAGGACTAAACACAAGCAGAGAGAGCAATATACCCCCTTATCCCTCAAGGCTGTCTTGCTATGGCAGGACTGACACTTTGTCCACATAGTTGCCATCCCACCATTCTGTAGCTAAGCAAGATTTCAGTCACCAGAAATGTCAAACACAGACTGCTTTCACTAGTGAGAAATAGAGCGGCATCTTCTCGCGCCTCTGCCAAGACCCACCAACACACAAACAAACAGTGCTGTGAGCGTTATGTAACTCCTGAGGTTCGCTAAGCAAAACATTAGAATCTCAAGGTTCTTATGAGAGGCTACATGCAAAATTCTTAAAAAGTAATTGCTGCTAATGAGTTCAGTGATGGTTTCAGGTGCATATTTTCCCAAAAGAGTCATTACAGTGCCTCTGTGCATACTGTTTCTGTGGATACCCACTTTTTGCTGTGTTGCAGTATAACAGAGGCAGTCTGGAAAGGGGTGGGGAGGCAGGGGGAACAGCACTGGAAGTCCACACAATCAGGTTCTGTTTCCAAATCTGACAATATGTCCCTACATGACCTTCCACGAGCCAGTTATAAATTCCATGCCTCCACTTATGCTTTTGTAAAATGAAGACAGTTCAAAAAGCTAAACAAAGATGCCGGGAAGTCGCATCAGTTCTTTTATTCCAGAGTTCAGATTTTTTTCTGTTAAACTTAGATTAGATACTAACAGGAACTTTGCCCTCAGAGGTACACTTCCTACTTGTACTCAGCCTGCTCCTGTACTCTTACCTTCATTACAACTGCCTTCATTCTCCACTTTATGAGGCCTTCCTAAGGCTCATCTGTTTTCTCTTTACCAGGAGAGCTACTTACTGTAACAACCTCCCAGAGAAGCAAGGGGAAGTATTAGATTGTTGCCCCATTTAATCACACTTGTTTCTTCCTTACAACAGTTCCACAGGACTGTGCACAGCAAGAGCAGCACGGGGAGCAAGGATCACACTTGGCACACACTGACCACAGACATCCTGTGGTCTCTTCTTGCACAAACAGAAGAGAGTGGAAAGCACTTCCATTGAGGAATAAACAATACACAGCTGTAAAAGCTCATCACAATCCACTTTACTGCACCTGATTAAGGTAGCACTTATGGAAAATAGAGCAGGAATAGCAGCCAACATCTTGCTGGCTTCTTAAACCAAATATACCAAAATTAATGGAAACATTTCGGATTTGGAAAAGCTCATCTCATATCATCTACCTCCTTTGGACACAAACCAGACATACAACACCCTAGGATTTGTTTTCTTTGAATTCAGTGTAATCACTTGCTGAATCAGTGAAGTTGGGCTACAGTCTTATTGCTGCCTATGAGTTAAAGCTTTATTTTCCAAAACAAAGACACTTGCATAGGCACAGAAGAGCTATAAGCCTAACCCACTAAGCTATACCTATATTATTATTGTTCTAAAAAAACCCCAAAATCACACACAGAACAGCCAATGCCTTTTATACTGCTGGCAAACATTCGCTTAAACTACCTTAAAAAGACCATTATTTCAAAGTACAACGCAACACCTTTTTTAAAAGAATATTATTTAAACTTACAAAGCATAATAGATTATACATTTATATTTTATCTCATTGCTCTCTAATTTTGAGCTATATTTGGTGTTACGGACAGTGTACTAAATTTGCTTTTTCTGTTAAACGTTCCAAATTTAGCAATGGAACTCACGGCAGAAAAAATATTACTGTATTTACTCTCAATACAAATGAATTAACCTATGAACATAAAAGCATGCAAGTTCTCACAGCATATAAAGGATTTGTATTAGTGACAATTTAAGAAGTTTATCCTTTTAGAGCAGCTCATTTCCTGAATTAGACATTCTGAGTGAACTTCTTTGTACTGAACTACGTTAAGCCACTTTCCATGTGCCAGGCAATGAAATCGAGTGTCAGACCATCTACCAATGTTTGAAGAAAAGTCACCAAAAAAAAGCTCCTTAGTGTTGGAAAGGAAATATCTACTGTATAGAAGTGTCGAACACCCAACTTATCAAGCAAATATAGTTCCTCTATGCATCTCGGAATATAACACAAATATTTATGTAACTTTTTGCATGCAACAGTTCTGCTCAATGCCACACATTTACTTTTCTACCAACTGAAAAGATACTTTAATTATTTTGCAACAGTAGTTAAACCGAAATCTGTCCACGCTTTTGTCTGTTTTACCCAGAGCAGCTTGTTAATTCACCGTTCAGTTTCCACATACCAGTCAGAAGCTACAGAAGGAAGTAGCATGACAGAAAAACACATTTAGGCAACACAGCACTTACTTCCTTAAAAGGTCTCTCAATTTATTTTTCTAAAGCTGCTAAATCTACCCACTTGAGACTATCAAGATGAGAATTTACACAAGGAGTGCAAGCTATTTGTTTAGAGATTCTTAGAGTCATATTAAAATTATATTTGAGCTTAAAAACAAAAATTACAAACGGATTTTCACTAGTGGTCTAGAAGCTTGAGACTGACAAAAACTATGTATATTTGTATATGCATAAACAAGGTTATAAGAAACTTGATTTAGACAGTAAAAGAGTTGTAAGCAGCATTTTTTAGCACAGAAAGGCCTCTCTGGGATACACCAGTTAACTGAAGTTGTTCAAAAGGAAGTCATCAGTGCAGTAACACCGCAGAAGCTGATTTCTGATGTCATTCTAATGCTTCATAAGCTAGTTATCATAAATAAGTTCCTTAAAACACCACAATAACTCAATACAGCCAGAAAAATTACTAAAGAATCTCTGTGGAAGTTCGTATTTTTCAGCTGAAGAATCATAACTAGAACTGCAAATACTTTAACTGCTTGTTATTTCTGTATTAAGCAGTACTTATCAAGTTCATACAGTCTAGAACACTGATGAAACTCCTCACTAGCATCTTCAGCTTTATGCTACAGATTTTCAGACAGCCTTTTGGTTACAAGATTACCAAAAGGGCCGATCCCAGGATATACTGGCAGGCAAAAGGATTTGGGGAAGACATCAGCTATGGGAACTTATATTTTGAAAATATTTTTTTTAAATTAATACATCTATATATAAGAAAAATTACTCCAGAAGGCAAAAATATGCCTTCAAGATTTAAGGTTCAGAACCTGCTCTTAAAACTGTTTAAAACAGAGTTTAAGCCTCTGACCTAAAACAGGGATCTAATTTTCTACCTGCTTGTTACTAAAGCTTCAACCAGAAATATCACAGATTTTAAATACTGCCAGAAATTGAATACACTAATATACTTATAATGCCCTTTTCCTTCTATTCAAAGCCAAAATCACCTACCAAAACATCACAATGTTCTTCAGTTACTACTTCTACATTTGGTTTCCTTTACTTTTTTCTGTCTCCCTTTTTCTCCCATCCCCCTCAAGACAGCCACCATACTGTACTTTCCTTTTAGCATGGCAGGTCTTCCTCAGCAGCTTATTTGTTCTACTTGTCCTGAATTCTTTTCTGTTCCCAACAAATAAAGTTTCTAGATATCCAGAATACACATGATTTGGAGGGCAAATTGTGTTACCAGCCGGCATTCTGATATAGTCACAATGTGCCTTAGCAAGAAACTGCTCCCTGCTTTTCTAAGAACAGAAATTTTCAACTTGAGACTCCTCAATGCTGTCATCTTTCCTAAATGCTTCAGGAAAAGGATACTTACTCTCCACACAGCTACATTCTCCATCAGGGAGCCAAGTTCCAGCCAGGTGAGCTTTTCCCCATTTCTCTCTCTCATTTTTTGGGTTTTTTTTTCCCCCCCCGAGGAATCTCAAAAGACACTGAAGACAAGTTTTCCTCAAAAAATCAGCATGACTGAAATTTTACCAGAATTATTTTCAGCTTAAGTAAAAGAGACAAAACAAAATTCCTGTATTCTCAAATTTTATACATATATATATATATATCTTGAATACAGCAAAATTAGGGGTGGGAAATTACTAAGTCAGCAAAGAATACAAACCTTAACACTGAGAACATCATTCTGTCTCCTATTACAATCACTATAAATTGTAAGTGCCAGCACTCAGAATAGTTTGACAAACCTGTTCCACCTCAATGGCACAATTCAGAGTGGGTAGCAGCACACAGTAATTTTTACCACTATGAAGCACTTAGCTTTTTCCACAGAAAAAAAGAAATCCCTCCAAATTCAAAGTGGCTGAACTGAACCAGCTATGTGCTACCACAGAACTTACAATATGCAGCTACTGTGAAGGATCTTAACATGTACTTCATGGCCAGGTTCTCTATTCTGGTCTGTTTTTTTAATAAAATGCTCGATTATATTAAACACATAGATTCTGTATTTTACGTTTGTTAAGCCTCTTCCTTTCCTTTTCTCCCTTCCCACCTCACAGTACTCATACACCCAAATCTCATAACCCAGTGCCCTGTGTCATATTGCCTAATCCGGCAGTGTCCCCACCACATGCACTGGCAGTATAATCTGTTCAGTAGTCCAACTGGACAGCAGATGGCTTCATATCAAGTGCTGATTAAAAAACCACCTCCATCAAACACTTTAAAAAATTCAGTTTTAGCAATATATTTACCATTTTTACTGAGTAAATGTACAATACGTGTAAAATACAAGCGAGGTATATACATTTTTCAAAGCTACTGTAAAAGACTGCATTAGGAATTTCAGAATTCCAGCTTCCTTTCAAAAGGGATAAACACAGCTGTACAAAGATAAAACAGACCCCATCAATCCCACATCCAGCTGACCTTGATACTTGAGGTGAAAATGAGCTACCAAATTAAAAAAAAAAAGGAAAAGGAAAAGCCACCTCAAATGACCGGATGGGAATTTGCTCAAGTGTTGTGTTTATTTGGTTTGTTTGATAGAAATAAGAAAAGACAAGTTTCATGACTCTGAAGAAAAAAATGATGTAAATGAAGATTCTCTGCACCTTTCTGACACAGGGAAAAGTCAGGAGCAGGAGACACGTCAAAACTTGTGCTGCAATTACCATACTCATGTATTTGTCATATTTCCCATGAGTAAAACCAAATGAACCTCGCCTCTTAGAAGCATTTATATCAGCAGCTTTCTCTGGGTGGAGCAAACAACTCGGAAGCATAAATAGACATTAACTCATACTACCTCATATACCACAAAAAAAAAAAAAAAACAAAACTTGAAAATATGGCTTGTTAGAGCAGTTTTAATCCTAATATCTCATGGAAAAAAAAATAACTTCATATTATTAAAGATGTGTTTCCATATTTGCTGCTCCATTACTAAAAAAACAGTAAGATAGCTTACCGGCAATGATGGATACCAAAGATGCTAGTAACCTGTATTAAATACTTATCACAGGTGATCTAGTATTAGAGTCAACAAGTTCACTCTATGAGCTGCTTAGTAAATTAAGTTAATTTGCTTTACCCCTTCAAATTTTTTTTACGGAAAAAAAGCTGAGTTTCAGCATCTCTGGATGGTTCTGCATCCAGATCAGTATGACTGAATACGCAGACTTAGAGTCACGTGACATAAATCCTGAAAAAATAATAATAGTAAATTGTGCTTAAAGTAGCTTCATAAAAGCAGACTTAAAAGAAGGCCAAGAAGCAATCTACGGGAGGGAAAAAAAAATCCACACCGACGGGTGGAGAGACGCTACAACCAGTGGAGCCTCTTCCAGCTTGAGAGAGCCGGTCTGCAATCACTGTTGTAGGGTGTTAGAGCCGGGCAGGCTGCGAGAGGCACAGATTGCCATTTTGAAACACCGCCTCACGCCCACACGGCGCTGCCAGCCCACGGGCAGCCCGCTGCCCCCGCACGCCGCTCACGGCCCCGCTGCGGACCCGCAGCCCCGCGGCTGCCCCGGCCCCACCGGGACCCGCACGCCGAGAAGGACCGGGCGCGGGTCCCCGAGCTCCTCCGTGACGTCCCCCGTGTGCGGGGCTCCTTCCGCTCCCCGCGCCGCTGCTGCGGCGGCCCCGGCGGAGCGCGGTGCGGGGCCGCCCGGCACCCGCGCCCCACGTGCGACGCATCCGCCCCGGCTACCGCCGCCGACCGCCGCCCA
>VXBI01011564.1:64903-91621 GCA_013397375.1 Toxostoma redivivum | reverse complement strand
TTTTTTTTTTTTTTTCTCTGATAAAGTATCACTGTGATGGATAATGGCATAGAGGGAGTGTATCCCTTGGCATCTGGAATGTAACAGTATGATGAATTCTGGGAGAAGAAACAGTGGAGGCACTTGTAGGGGCCAGATAGAAGGGGCATGTACAGGTGTGGAAGGGGAGAAGAGGAAGAAAAGTTAAAAAGGAGCTATGATGAGATTGAAGATGGTTTATATATATAGTGTCTGATCATAGCAGAGAACAGGTAGGCTGAGGAAAGCACTAAAAACTACAAACATTTCCCACACAGGATATAGACTTGGACTCAGGACCTTATTTTCTCTTGTTTTCTCACAATAGCAAAAAAATTCACAGAAATCTGTGGACTACAGTCTACAATCATTGCCAGTTACTTCTGCTATGTAAAGGTCATTTGCTGTAGATCTGAAAAATCAAAGCTTGATGTTGGTACTTAGGTTGGCCACACACCAAACTGTTAGCAAGTTTAAACAATGTATCAGCCAGTTAACCACCTAGGGAGTGCCATCATCTCTTATGATCTCTTATGGATGTCATACTTGGCTGGGTATCATCATATAAGCTACTAAATGGACCAGGTCCTTTTTATCCTAAAAAACTTGTTGAAACAGGCTCTCTTTTGAAAACTGCTTTGGTTTCCAGTGAAAGAAAAAAAAATATTTTATACAAAAAAGTTGGGCTGAATATCTTTTCTCAAGAGCCTAATACATATAATTTCAAATTATTTTTATTGTGTGGCCAAAAGGTTCCTTATCTCATTTCAGAGAATAGAATTTAGTATTCAAATGCTTTCTTGTTCTGTATTAGGAAAAGGGCAGTAAATCTGGCATAACAGTGCCTCATTCAAAGATATTATGTCTTCATAACTGAAAAAGTCTCGTTTCAGTAACCTCTTTAAGTATTATTTACAATAGCCTCCTGCTACAATAGTCTATTAGAACAATAAAATTTCTATAAAGTAATATCCCATTACAGTTCTGAGGTGGATATAAACTACATGAACCTGTAAGCCATGCCTGTAGCTGACACTGTTCCATTTTTGGTTCAGCTGAAAGCTGGGAGGTGTTGGCAAAAGCAGCAGCAAGCCAGTCCCAACCCTGGCACCTTCCAGCAGGGTCAGTGCTGACCATCACACTGTCCCAACCCTGGCACCTTCCAGCAGGGCCATCACACTGTCCCAATCCCAACCCTGGCACCTTGCAGCAGGGTCAGTGCTGGCCATCACACACCAGGGTTAGGCTGGAGGCTGGCAGCTGCCAAGCATTCCCTTGTTGCATGGCAGACAGCTGCATTTTCTGCATTGGAAGATCACTTGTTTTTCTACTTTAAGGAATGTTAGTAAGAGTTAGCAAAGGACTATGTGAATATTGTGTATTTTCAGTGCATAACTAAGATACTAATAGGAGGTTATCCAGTACATATGTTAAATATGTACTCTCTACTTTATATCCAGCTTTTTATACCCTCTAATTTTAAATGTACCTACAGAAAATGGCCTGGAGCTTCCAATCCATCAGCTGTGAGACTGTTCCACAGTCTGCTATGATACTGGACAACTTGTGCAATGTAAGGGGGACACAGATTTGCATAGAAATGTACTTTTCAAAGGTTTAGTGAAGCCACAGGGGAATATATTTATTTATAAGTGCCTAGGAATAAGGGTCACAGCAACAATCTAACAATTTATGTATAATCCATTGCTAGTGTTTATTCACAAAATAGTATAATTTATGCTATTTGATGCATAACCATTTTTGTATAAAAGGTTTTAATCAAATAAAGGGAAATGTCAAGTGAAGGTCAACAAAGCTGGTGAAAAGGCTGGAGAACAAGTCTTACAAGGAGCAGCTGAGGGATCTGGGGTTATTTAGCCTAGAGAAAAGGAGGTGCAGGGGAGACCTTGCAACTCTCTACAATTACCTGAAAGGAGGTTGTATCCAAGTGGGGGTTGGTCTCTTCTTCCAGGTAGCAAGTGACAGGATGGTAAAAAATGGCCTCAAGTTGCACCAGGAGATGTTTAGATTGGATATTAGGAAAAAATGTCTTCACTGAAAGGGTGGTTAAGCATTGGAAAAGGCTGCCCAGGGAACTGGGCAACCTTGACAATTCTAGGATTCTAAGCAATTTTTATTCATATGCAGAGTAATACCAGAATTATTATATCAGTTTCAAATTCATGCCTTAATTTATGTTGAAAATATCACAATGGCAGGCTGGATTTTGTGTGTTCCTCCCACTCTTCCCCTTGCCGAGCAGATTTCACCTATCATTTGTCTTCTGAATTTGTACAGGAAAGCTTCAAAATAATGATAGGATATGTTTTGCCCGCAGCTGGCATGTATTTATATATTAAAGCAATATACCACTATTTGATATATCTCATTTTTCTTACCCTTCTCTGCTAGTAGGAAGAGATTTAGTCACAAAAGGGTTTATTTTCATATGGATCAGTAATCTGAAAGCTAAAATCAGGACATAGAAGTAATAAGTCTCTGATTTTAGCTGGAGGGTTGGTATGAATTTCTTCCTTCTCTCTATTCCTGACATTTAGAAATCTGGTTCGATATGTGGTCATATTACTCAATAATTAATCCAGAATAATTTAGCACATCTCCTACCACTTAAAGTTACTTGTTTTGCTCAACCATTTCTCAATGTCATGCTTGTAGAAAGGAAAGTTCAGAAATTTGAATACTGTAAAACATACTGCCACATCTGTTATACAGGGAGGGCCATGTTACATGATGAAAGAATTAATCCTGTCTATCTACTTAATACAGATGTTTAGGACACACCTGACTTTTGTGTAGGGGTAAATGGATAAATGTGTCTGCCTCATAAATACCCTATTCCAGTAGGATAGAAATATCTGTTACTGTACTGCCGAAGTGCTCCAGCTCAGCTGTGGGAGCCTGGTTTTTCAGGGCAGTGTAACTAACCCCAGGCACAATCCCAACTGTGCCATGACCATGGAGGTTTGCTCAGACATCTGCATCTGTGCAAGAGGCTTGTGCTGCGATGGTTTTATGGCCAAGATTGGCCATCCTCACACTGCCCCACCAGGACAAATCTGTAACAGGGCCTTGGTCAGCACCTTTAACTGTTTGACTGAACCTCCTTTGCTCTGTCTGGAAGAAGGAGAGGAGCATTAAGGAGACCAGTTTCAGAGGCAGATCAGAGGGGCAGCAATCAGCAGCTGTAGATGTGCAGGAGATGGTCACCTCAGCCTCTTGGAACTAGATAGCAAGGAATGTGTGAATGCAGCCTGAATTTGTGAAAAGAGGTTTTAAAAACTATTTATTTTATTATAATGAAATTTGCCTCTGTCAATTAAAATGGGGTAAAGCTTGAAAATTAGTAATTTGTTCTATTTTGCTTTTCCTTCCCAGCCTTGGATTGAAGGGGGAGTTCAGTTACGCTGCAGGGTGATTTGACACCCTTGTTCTGGCACCATCCTGCTCTTTTGAATAGTGCCTGATCTGTGAGCTAATCTGATAAATGAAGACATTTTGTGCACACATGGTGTGCATTTTAAAGAGCTTCAGTGTGTTAACAAACTGCTCTGAATATGGTGGACCCCACCAGAAAGCACATAATTTGAGGCACATGAGAAAGAGATGCAGACCTGAGGAAGTAAAGAAGGTTCATTTGGAATGACTGAACAGCCACCACAGAGCTGCTTTCTAGGACAGGCATGAGCTTGCACTTGCTTTTATTACAATTATTTAAAATGTGTTTTTTCAAGTCATTCCAGATCACTTTTCAATACTTCTTTTCAATAATGTAAAATATCCAGACCCACTGATCTGGGGGCTTAACCTGTTTCTTTGTACCTTCAAATTTCCCATTTCAAGACATGCAAGACAGCTTACTATTTTCAATATGTGTGGGGAAATAAAGTAATAACTGTATAATTTTTGTGCATGTTTATTCTGTTATCATTGATTCCCTATGCCAGTTATGCCACACATTTTTTCATGAAATATAGTACAATGATGCTTTGGTGATGCGGATTACAGCATCCAGCAACCATGAAACTCTTTAACAATGATTTAGAAAATACCCATCTGTGAGTCCTACTGTGAGTACAACTCTGAGTCAAGAAATAAGGGGAATGGCAGGTGGCAGGAGAATAAAACACAAGACCAGAATTCCTGACAGCCAAAGGCTTATAAATGTACATAGGACTTAATTTTATTATTACAAAATCAGTGGACTGCTCAGGATGTTGAGCTTAAACATGTACATAAGTCAACACAACTGCTATTTTATTTTCAAAAGACAGATGTTTGGGCTGTGGTTACAGTGGTTTAGTCTTTTAGTTGGGAATGTCTTTTGTTCCTTCCTCTGTCCTGTGCACAATTTTGGATTCATTTATGCAGAATAAAGGGGGAGCTGTGTTGGGATTGGAGTCAGAAGGTTTGTGCAGCCGTGGGAGTTACAGCACCACCTAATCCATGGGAGGACCCTACCTGCAGTACTGCATCCTCCGAGGTCCTGACTACAGGAAAGACACGGACCTATTAGAGGAGGACTGGAGGAGGCCATGAAGATGATCAGAGAGAGGGAATAGCTCTCCTATGAGGAAAGGCTGAGAGAATTGGGGTTGTTCATCCTGGAGAAGAGAAGGTTCCGGGGAGATCTTGTTGTCCCTTTGGCTGGAGACCTTTCCTTGTCCCTTTAAAAGGGACAAACATTTTACCACGGCCTGTTGCAATAGGACAAGGAGTAGTTTTTAAACAAAAAGGCATTAGATTTGGACTATATACAAGGAAGACATTTTTTATAATGAGAGTGGTGAAACATAGGAACAGGATGCCCAGAGAGCTGGTAGCTGCTCCAACCCTGAAAACATTGAAGATTAGGTTGGATGGAGCTCTGAGCAACCTGATCTAGTTGCAGATGTGCCAGCTCATTGCAGTGGGTTTGGACATGATGACATTTAAAGGTCTCTTACAACCCAAACTATTCTATGATTCTATGACTTTACCAATAGCTCATAATGTACTCAATTTCATATAGAACATCACTATTTTATACTCTACCATGTATGTACAAATATACCTATATATATAGTTGGTCATTGCACTGTTCCCTCTGTTACAAAACACAAATACATTCTCCAAGTATTTAACTGTTTTAAAACCTTTTGAAAAAGAAAGTGAGTAAACAGTGTCTACAGTACATTTATCATGACATAGACTCTGGAATAGAGAACATGACTAATCAAAGGCTTTAATCACAGTCTTTAAAGCCCATCTTTTTATTTACATTAAAAGGAAAAACAAGGGAGATCTAGTTATCTACATCTTCTAAAATTAGATCTTCTTAAGTAAGCACATACAATTTAATCACATCCAAGAATTTTAAATGAGCCAGCAAAGAGTGTTATGGACTGTTAATATTCATTCTCAGACAGTTTTCAAACATTGGAGAAGTTCCAGAGCACTGAAAAAAAGCAAAGGTTGTGCCAATATTGAAAAGAGATACATAGGTATTATACTCCTATCAACTTAATATCAATCTCAAGTATATGGCAGAATGACTAACAGAAGATTCCACAAGAAAAAATTAAAGAACAATTTAATTAATGGAAATCAATAGGAATGTATGGAGAAGTATACATATTCTCAGGATAACTCAATATCCTTTGATGTGAGAATACAAATTGAATACATAAATGTATTGTAGAAATATATTTATATTCTGTAAAATATCTAACTTAATAAAACTTTGAGAAACTTCAATTAAATAATTATTTTAGTAGAAATTCATTATGGTGCATATTAAATTTTTTAAAAGACCTATAGACTTCAAAAGTGGTCATAAAAGATGTATTCATCTTGACTCCTTGTTGGTTAACTTATTTTGATTAGCCTCAATGAAAACAATAAAATCATTGCTGATAAAATTCCCGCAGAGGACAGTGATAGAGACAAATAATTAGAAGAACAGACTGACATGATAGAAAAATCTGATAAGCTACTTTGACAAACAGCAAAACTGATTGCAGCCCAATGTTGTTCCCACCACTCCAAACAAAAGCTTCAAGAGTACACACTTATAACAAGGGTCCTTCTTAAGTAGGGTGAGAAGATCCTGTGCTTTGAGGCCTTCACCCACCTCTAGATCCAAAAGGGCCAATGAATTCTGGACGTAAGTGTAAGAATATTGAGTTTGGAGAAGGCAATACTTCTGTCTTCTATTGCCTCTTACATTAATACAAGTACCAAGTAGTAGTATCAATGATTTACAAAAGATATTAAAATACTGGAAAGACATAGCACTGAAAGAGTGAATTCACTGGAGTGAATTCAATTCTAAATAAGAGAAATGCAGGAGCTGCTTGATTTCTGTTTATACAGGTTCATAGGATTGTTGAAGAACCCTTTAGGAGGATAATAGAGGGCTTAGTAATCTAGTAGACTGCATAAGGATTAAAAACTGGTATTTTTAGTATTTTGCATGGCATTTTAATATTATGCAGGGCATATTTTACTGTTCTGTTTCTTTTGCATGGCAAAATATAGTATTAATACTTGATTTCAGGATGTGTTAAAGTAAGCTCTATGACACTGAAGACTTGGACTCTTAACAGGTACATCTTTGGTTGGAGACTTATAATGCCTCCCAAAACTGCCCTCTGCCCTCTGTTAGATAACTCAGTGGGACAGATTCCAGTGTAATTTTTGTCACAGTGACGTGGCCACCCAGCTCCCTTTATCTGCAGCAGACCTTTAAACACCTCTCTTTAGGTGCATTCAAAGACTTCTGTGGATTCAAAGATACTTTTCATTTTGTATAGCTAAATTGTCTTTATTTCTTGGGTTATTTTTAAAAACCAATAGTAATTTAGTTAGAAATCTATTCAGCAAGTTCTTGATTTTTTCTAGTTTTTCAAAACAAAAACTGACAGCTCTTTCCTCATTAACCTATCATTTACAGAAGCTTTGATATAAAGTTTCTCATGCTGAACATGTAGTGATCAGAATACTTTAGTGCAAAGAAAAGTAAAAAACCACTGAAGACATTTGATTTCCTCACTTTTCACCCATCTTATTAATTCATACAGTATTTTTCTGCTTTAGAATACTCAGTATAATAATTATTTTTTTTGTTTTAAATGGCAAAACCCATGAGATTTTGATCTTGAGATGTTGTGCCTTGTTGTAGTTCACCCCATCTACCCCATCTAAGTGAACTGGACAGGCCTTATCACCCCAAAACTATGAAGCAAAGACAATGCCTTTATTTCAGTTGAGCAGAAATGATCTAACAGTATAAACTGAAATAGCTCCTGAATGTCAAACTTGTTTTTCAATAAAGCTTCCCAGATAAATTTTGTTAGAAATGTCTCACTGCAAACGTGATCTGAATATGAGAATGAAAAATGCTTGGTTTATAACTGAAAATGTCTAGCTGGCACTGATTTCTACAGAAGTCTGATCTTTACTATGACTGGTACAGCAAAAGATGTAAGATGGGTGCCTATGGGGATTGCAATGAACTGGGGGTCCTGTGCTGAGACACCCAATTAAACTCAGTCTTAAATCCTTCTGAGAGCTTGTTGGAGGACTCACTCCAGTAATTCACCAATCTTTTGAATTAGGTTGTTGAAAGCCATTGACCAAAACCATGGTGGTATATTTTCTGCCTAGATAAATTGCCACAATGATAAACACAAGCCTGAAAATACTTAAGATGTTTGTCAGTTATATTCCAGGCTCTGCACACTGGTAAATGTGTTTCATGAAAAATGTCACTAAAATCATCAAATTTTCACAAATTTTCATTTTTCAGACTTGCTAGAAAGAATAATAAAATTATTTTGCTAGAATTTAAAAAGAACATGAATAAAGTAAGGGTGTTTCATTTTTTTCCCCTTTCCAGATACTGAAAAGAAAATATCACAAGAGCTGTCTGGCTATAAATATGCTATTGCATAAGCACATTAATATGATATAGTCACAGATTTTGTTTGCCATTCCCAAGAGGCAAATTACACAGGGATAGCCTGCTAAAACTTTAGCAGCAGTAGCTGAGAAGACAAGAAGCACAAATGTCAAAACAGGAAAAATGTACCAGACACAGTTCAATTTTTCAGAGTCAAATTCTTATTCATTTGCATTATGAAAATGTGTAACACCATAAATATTCCCAAATCAGTCAATTCCAAATTTATATCACTGTAAATGACAGCACAATTCGACCTCCAGAAATTGTGTATTCTACTGAAGGGAAAGGATTAAGAATTTATTATGAGCTGTCTTCTGATGTTTATAATAAGACATGGTTTGTCATTACTGCAAGATGAAACTACATACTTTTCAAAGCTCAGTTTATGGCTCTGTAAGGGAATGGGATTTTTAGAATGTTCTTTCTAGAATATGCAAAATCTGAACAATTCTCTTATAACTATCTGCTGGCTCTACAAGAATAATACCTTGAGGCAGTAAGGAAAACTGAACTTTATTAAAAATTTCATCAAAGAGATGAATAGTAGGCTTGGAGAAAAAAAAGGGGGGACTTAAGACAAAATATGGCACTGCATTATGCTTTAGAACCTACAAAGATACAAACCTGTAAAGGGTTTTGACTTCATAAGTGCTGTATACTTCAATGCAAAGTCAAATGCTGCGGAATGCCTTTGGAAGTACGATCATATTTTGTTCTTCAAAGAGCATTTTATGAAACAGATCTAAGCTTATACTCTTGTTACTCCATCTAGTTTTTTGAAATAGGTGTGAAGTGGGGGAACATGGCAGGCAACAAGAACACAGGTTGAAATATTGATCACTGAAAGACCTGAGATACCTGAATTGAATAGCTCAAAAGAGATTTGAAATGAGATCTGTTACCTTCAATGCCTTTGAGAAGGAGAAGGCTAATCCTTAGGCAAAGAAGCTGCCGTTAATAATAGTTAAAAATAATTCCATTACTTAATCCCCAACTGTGAAATGAATGGGTAGTTCTAGTCGAGTTATTAAGGGGTGTAACTGAACCTCACAAGGAAACTTCTATCCCCAAAAGCATTCTTGTTTGTGTCAAACTAGTTCTTCGCCCAAAGGGCTTTTGCTGAGGAACAGGGATTGGCCTACATAAGTGAACAAATTTCAGCCACTGTTTTTGCCATATTCATGGTAAGCAAATAGTTCTCTTTATCCAGAGCTGTTGGTTTTGACACAAATATCCTTCATTATTTCATTTAAAAATCCTCTAAGTAAATGTTATTTGAAACATTAGCCTTTCTACTATAAACAGTGGAGAAAGTTGCTCCTTAAAAAAACCCTTCTTAGACAATATCTTTCCATTCTTCATCAGCATGTAGATTTGATGGAGAAATTGTAATGCTAATTTCGTTCTTAATAATTATGACTATTAGGTTTTAAATAATTCATTTTTCCTCCCTGCTGGATTACATACTTCAAAAAGTATGCCTTGCTAAAATTACATGCTCTTGGATCTGGTAGCTTACAGAACTTGCTCATAATGCATATGAGACTATGGTCCACTTTCTTGACAACCATTTTTAAAGTATTCTGTAAAATACACTGCTGTGATTGAGATCCTTGAGGGAGCAATAGGCATAATTGGTTCCAGTTTCAGCTTTTCACTTGCATAATTTAACTGGCTCCTTTGTCCCTCAAGTAAAATGAAGGTGCTCTTCAAGCTGGTCTGGGGTATAGCTCAGCTCTGGAAGCAACTGCTAGAAAACTAATGCAGTAGGATACAAATGAAAATATGAAGGGATAGTGGCAGCTCAGAAACGACACAAAATGAGGATTGTAAGGTAGATCCACACATCAGACTTTAACAACTCTCCTGTAGCATGGCAGCACTGAACTCGATAACAATCCCTAATGCACCTGTGAAGGATATGTCCAAGGTTACTCTCAAAATCATGCTTGTCTGCCTTTTTTTCAGAGATCCCCTAAATGTATTCCTTCAGCAGCTACAACAGCATGCTTCCATACAAGAGTTTATGTGTGTCAATGCTGCCAGGAATGCCTCATATTACTGATTCACAGGCTCTCCCTAAGTAGTTCGTGAAACACCAAGTGAAGGGGAGAGCAAGGACTGCAAATCACTCAGACATGTCAAGTGTCACACACTGCACTCGCTGCCCAAGCATGCTGGTAGCAGAGTGCCATGGTCTCTCCTCTCTTGCATCTCAACTCATAGGCATCACTTGTCACTCTCACACTTCCCAAAGTTTGGCTTCTCATATATTGGATTGTAAAAAAAATAGGAGCAAGTCATACTTACAATTACTTTGGAAACTGCTTTTGTGCCACAACAGAAACACAGCCGAGTTTAGCACATACATCATAATTAGATTTTGCAAGTGTGTAATATAATTTTGTTCCCTAAAGAATGGAGCCTAGGTCCTCCTTGAGATAAAGCTGCAGATCCATTCCTAGCTGTCTGTGAGAGATGAGAGGGTCTCCTTTATTAGCTGTACTCCATATTTAATTATTGTTAACTCTTCATGGAAGTCACAGCACTGAGAATGCAAAATATACATAAAGACATCTATTAACAATGCTAATTAGTATTAAATATGAGCATTAAAATTAACTAATAATTTGTGATATGCTCTCACAAAATGTTCATCAATGCTTAAAAAGTTCCCTCTCATTTACTATTTCATGTTGTGTCAGAGCATGATGGTACTGATTATTTTGGGTTACTTCAATTACCTCATCTGGATCTGCAGATCTTACACCCTCACACATCCTCAGTTCAAAGAGGGCAGCTTCTGTTTCTGCACACAGCCATTAAATAGGTTGTCATTTGCATCTCTTCTAAAGCCTACTTCCAGTGAAAGTCAGGGAACATTCATTATAAAAATGCAGACTGCATTTCTCTTAAATCAATTAAAAGGCAAACATCATTATAGATTGTCTCAGATAAACAGAATTTACACATCAGCTAGCTTCACAAAAGGCTCCTAATTTTTGTAGTACTTTTGAAATTAACTCCTTGCGTGCTCAAAGAATACAGAGACCCATTTATCTTCAAAAAGCACTTCCCTTTGATCTGAGCTTCTGTCATTTCTACCTTCATGGATAAAAAAAGGTGATAGATCTTAATATGAAGCTCACAAGTGCTTTAGAAATCTAGCACTCAACATGAAAAATGCAGAAAAATTATTCCATAGCATTCAGGAGTGGAGCAGTGCTCATAACACGGGTTCGTCGTTTGCCCAGTGTGGGGAATCCTATCTGAACACCTCTGGAAGTGTCAGCTTCTCTCCAGCAAAGCTCTCCCCAGGCCAGCTGGCTGCTGACCTTGTAGAATGTACTAGCTCAGCAGGGCTGGGGCTGATCTGCTCTAATTCCCTCTCTCTGGAGCTTTTCTTTCCCACCAGAGGGCATACACTGTGAGCACACTACTGCCTTCAGAGGAATTTAAAATATATTTTGTGTACTAGATAAATGAACTGACTTGAATGCCAAGTTTTTGTACTCAATTCCATTCAATGGGGCTGTTAATTCAGCCAGTTGCTCACTGGGTAAATTATTCCATTTGCTACAAAAGCAGTTGGTTTAGCATACTTTTGTTTGACTTTGCAGAGTGCTGGATGCGCAGCGCTTTTGAATAAGGCCATTCATTTATTTAGCTACCGAGCTAACTGGTAGTACTGTGCTGGTATTCACCCACATCTCTGGAAACCATGGAAATAGTTGCTCCCTGGGTTCTAGGCATGCCTAAAATTTTAATGTATGTAGGAGTCATTAAAACTATTTCGAAAAAATGTGTCTACATTGGTAATTTAGGTGAATTTTGTTGGACTAGGTGCGGGTATGAGGATGACTGAGGAGGGGAGGGGGCAGCACAGCAGGATGCCAGGTCGTAGACGTCCTGAAGATAACTGAGGTCCGTAAAACGGGTGGATTTATGGCACGTTTTGAAATTTTCATTTTCCTGTATTGCAGCAATACAAGCAGGGGAAAGACTCGGTAGGAAGAGGAAGGAGAGAGAAAGAAACTACGTTTCCCGGCGTGCCCCCGCGGCCTCGGGGCGGTGCGGGCGGAGGGAAGGGCAGGCAGCCGCTGTGGGAGACGTAACATGGGCGCCTGAGGCCGGGGCGGAGGTCGGGGTGGGCTGAGCGCGGGGCCGGGCGGGGGTGAGGGCGAGGCCGGGCCGGGGTGCTGGGCGGGCTGACCCGGCCCCGCTGGAGGGGAGGCGCGGGGGCGGGGGCCGAGCCCGGGAGCAGGAACGGGGCTGGGGACGGCCCGGCACCTCCCGGCACCGCTCCCGTGCAGGCGGCTGCAGCGGGGCGCTGAGCTGTGCCGAGCCTGCCCCGGCAGCCGAGCAGGAGGCGGTGAGGCGACGGGGCCATGGCCGAGACTGGCTCTCTGCACGCCACCAGGTTCGAGGCGGCCGTGAAGGTGATCCAGAGCCTGCCCAAAAATGGTGAGTGCGGCGGGGGGGTCCGGCGGCAGCGGCGCCATCGGGACCGGGCGGGCACCGGGAGCGGGCAGGGCCCGGCGGGAGGCCGGAGGCCGCGGGGGGATCAGGGCAGCGGGGCCGCCCCGACAGCGGCTGGAGAACCCTGGAAAGCTCGGCGTTAGTGCTGCTCCCCGCCTCTGGGGGGAAGCGCCGGCTCGGGGCCTTCCGAGACCTGCCAGGAGCTCCTCGGTCGGACGCCTGGAGCAGGGAATCTGTCAGCTCCCAGCGATTTCAGCCTTCCTGAAGTCCTGAAGTTGTTTCAACAAAGCTGTCACCGTGAGATCTCCTCTGCTGAAAGAGTTAACAAAATGGAAAAGAAAAAAACTTCAGAATTTATCTTTTTGATAAGGTTTATGGTAATTTTTTAAAAATTTGTTACATACATCATTAATTTTGGTGTAAAGTAAAATCGGATGTTTCTGGGGTTCTGAGGTAAAGGTCACTGTAAACTTCTAATGATTAGAATCCAGCCTCAAGCTACTTGATTTTATGGATTGGTTATGAATCTTCCCTGTCAGCTGTTAGAGTTTTATATTTACATTTTTTACCTCTACAAAAGTGTGTTCCGCAAAGGAAGAAGAGAAAAACAAATCGGGAGGTATGGTGAAAATATTATGGAAAGTGTTGTCAAATATCTAAAATAAACAAAAACACTGCAGAAGGCTGTGTTTTAGGTTAATTGTGTTTGTCTGGTTTGGTTATTTTTTTGAGTTCTGGAGACTCGCTAAGTTATCATTAGTTAACAGTAAAGTGACTTGCAAGATACTTTGTTTACGGAGAGCTAAACCTGTCCCTTTAAACTGAGTGAAAGGACATCGGCTTTTTGTTACTTATTACCTTTTTTAATTCTAATTGTGGAGTTTGACCTTAACAGTAGTAAAGGTTATAGTCCTTTAAACTCCATCTGAAACTTGCTGTTTGTACAGTAAATATTTTCAGTGGTGCTGGTTCTCCATAGATGAGGTGAAGATGTTCCCTGTTGACTTATATTGTACTGCTGTGAATCAGGCTATAACAGGCTGCAGGCTGTTTTCTCAGGGAATCACTAAGCTTGTAAAATACTCACTAATATTCTTGATGACAATTTAATTGTATTTTAAAATGTTTTCACTAGGGTCATTCCAGCCAACGAATGAAATGATGCTCAAGTTCTATAGCTTTTATAAGCAAGCAACCCAAGGACCTTGTAACATTCCTCGACCTGGATTTTGGGATCCAATTGGTAGATACAAATGGTAACTTTTCATGAATTGATGTTTTGGGCATTTTTTGTTATGCTTGGAGTGGAGATGTTTAGAAGAGTAGCACTTGGAGGGAAAATCTCTAAGCTCTCTCTTTTTTTAAATAAAAAGAACATTTACAACCTTTGATGCTTGAATTAGTTTTCTGTTGTATTCCAACTTGCTAATTCAGGTAATATATCACTTCTCAGAGCTGCAGGTAGAAACATTTCCTTGGTTTATGCAGGTGGGCAGGTTTTTCTTGGGCAGCCACCATCATGGTACCTCTGTAGTGTTTATCCCATGTTGTAAAATGAAGTCTTAGGTGCTCTGAAGTGGATGAATGTGTGGAGTTCTTCCTTCTTGAGTTTTCTTGTGTGATGTGAGCCTGAAGTAAATAAGTGCTCACTGGCAACCACTAATACAGCTTTAAGCTCTTGGTGTGTAGGTTTGGTTTATGTCTTTCTGGTTTGTCTGCTCAGTGGCAGGGCTTCCCACTATCTGTGTTTGCCTTGGCCTGGGAAGACTTCTGATTCACCAAATTGCTAAGTTCTCTTTGAAACGACAATGTGAATGTTTTGCTTATAATATTTTAATGATGATTTGTCCTGAAGAACAAATATTATTGCTGTCTTTGTGGTCATGGTGGTCTTGAGAATTTGTGGAATGATTCCTAGGACTCTTTTTTTTTTCCTCCTTCCTTCTTTCCTTTTCAGCCTCCCCAAGCCAGAGTGCAGGTGGCTAAGGCAGTGAGCTTTCATCCACGTGGTTGGTTGTAGCTGGAATGTGAGCCACCAACCTTGGTGGTTTTCTGTGAGTGGGACAAATACTCTGAAATGTCAAATCATGTGCAAGACTGAGGAAGTGTTTTATTGCAGTCTGTGTTCTGACAGACTGTTTGTGCAATACTGGTAAATTTGGTCATTGCAGAGTTGGAGAAGGGAAGATTTTATTTAGGTCATAAGTAGCTACTGTGGTAATTATTTGCCTTCTAGACTGATGTGTCTTTCTCCAGTTGCTAAACTGAAAAAGGACAGATTTTTCCTGTAGCTTGTTCTACCTCAGTGACAGCTGTTTGTAAGTGCTGGCTGAAGTGTCTGGGCCTGTTTGTTTTATACAGCAGAGGCTTTTAACTCAGCTTAGTAGAAAGTGTAATGTGTGTGTGTCTCTTATCTGGGCTTATTTACATCTTACTGGGTACAAAATCCTAGGTAGTCAGTGAGGAGCTCTTCAGTCCCCAGTCTGTTCAGTTTGTTGCTTCTTCTTCCACTGTGTGATTATCCTAGCAAATTACATATTTGTACTCAAAAAATAACGTGAATCATTCTTGCATTTTACTTATATCAGAGAAACTTTGGACATTACATAACTGACCTAGTTAAGGCCAAGTGGAAGAAAATCCAGTATGCCCTGAAGATACTGAAGGTGTATGTGACTTTCTTTCCTAGGGATGCTTGGAGTGCCTTGGGAAACATGTCCAAAGAGGAAGCCATGATAGCCTATGTTGATGAAATGAAAAAGGTATGTTTACTAATGAAGGGATTTTCTAGGACAAATGTTCCAGAAACTGAGGAATATGAGGGGCTCTTGCTGACTACTCCTGCCAAAGCTCCAAATGTTATCCTCCATGTGAGCTGTTACATTTCGGTACTATGCTGCTTGGCCTGTGAGGAGAAGAAAATTACAAAGTTCCTTCAAAAGCTACAGAATTTGTGTTATTTTCAGAGAAACATGAGAGCTCTAGCTGTTATGATGCTTAAATGACAGAGCTAAAGAAAGTAAAGTATTGAAATCATGGTAAAGGGGGCATTAAGGAAAAGAAACTGCACCACACACTGCCTCAGTTCTTAAAGCTAAGAGAGATAAGTGATTTTTATCCTGGAAAAGAGACTAAAACAACTTTCTAGAAGGACGTTAGGAGAAAAGGTCTCATTCTCATGACTGGAGACATGAATATAATCAAATATGTAAACCTAATAATTTTTGATTTTTCAGGAAGAAAAATTTTTCAGAAATTTCGATTTTTCAGCAACCTGAATTTTCCATACTTGTTACGGATATATTCCATGGATATTATAGTTACAGTGAAACTATTAACATTGAGTAATGTGCTCTGTTTTCAAATAGATGTGTAATTTGTAAACATAGTTACCATATTAAGTAGGAATTGCAGCATTAACTAAAGTAAACAAAGTTGAAAGTTTCATGTCTTTTCTTAACTAACCCTTTTCACTGAAACTTTTCGAGATGACTTTTCCAGTTTAAAGATTATTTGCTGTCAGTCTGAATAAAAGAATATTTGTAATCTGTTATTATAATGAGGTTTAAGTCAAGGGGAAAAAGCTCTATTCCAAATACACTTGCTTTTTTCCTAGGCCACTATCTTGACATCAAACTCTGAATTTGTTTAATGATACAATAAAAATTTTTACTAGGCAAGGAGCTGGAGTCTGATTTACTGTTCTTTTTTTCATGTCTGTAGTTTTGGTATTTAGTTCCTGCTGCTATGACTGTATCTGCTCTAAAATGAAAAACAAGCAGCTCCAGAAAACACAGAAGGCCAAATACTATTTGTTCGATTAAAATTCCCACTAAATTTTAATAATTCCTTTGAATATGTGTCGCAAGGTTTAGTGCTTCATTTCAAATCTTGGATTCAATATGTGTTGATATTTCAGTAGATTACTTTATAGATGTTTTTTCGGTGCAGTAACTGGTTTGGTCAGGACACTAAAACCAAGTGAAACTGCAATGTTTGTTCTAAAAAAACTCTAGCAAGCCTCCTGTGAAGTTGTCTGCTTCCTTGAAGGTAATGAACCACAAATATTCCGCTTCTTTGCGGATTACATGTAGGGATTGGAGAGCAAATGACTTTCTGCCTTGGTCAGCTTTGAAACTGGGGAATCTGTTTACCCTGCTTTGGTGCTGTTTCAGCTCTCATATTTGGAATACTAGCTTCAGCTTTTCCATCCCAATTAATTCTACTTGCAATGTCAATGGAAGTGCATTTCAGATGGATCCACTGGGTTGTTCTATCAGCACATACTGCACTAATCCTCATGGACTTACTGTGGGCAGTCTGCTGCTGCTGCGTAGGTATCCCTGTCTGAGGGGGCAAAAGGCCCCTGGTATGCTGATATCCCGGGACTGTGTTTAAGGGTGTATAAGATTGCCATATTTCCCCAGGGGCATTCCCTGGCTTTTGCATATTTTGTTTGGGCTATACATGCATCAGATGACCCTGTCACAAAATTCCATATTTGCTTTGGGGTTTTTTTTCCCCTCTTTAACTTGGTAACCTTGAAAATCACAGTTGAGGAATGTGTCTGGGTGAGGTTTTGATATGCTGGTGAGAGATGACCAAATGTCTTATTTTTAGCTAAAGTAAACAAAATGCATCTGAGCTCAGATTCAAGGTTAGTCTGTTTCAGGTAGAATTTCTGAAATTTATTTTGCAATGCTTGGGGAATGAATTTGTTTACATTGTTTACATTTGTTTACAGATATATTGTTTTGTTATTTGTATTACAAGTAAGTGATATCTTAGCATGAAGTGTTAACACTATGTGATGTTTCTAATTTAAAGCATACGTTTATATGAATTGTGTGACATCCAAGGGAAAGAGTAAATCAGGATACATAAGAACTTACTTTTCACTTTCAAATTTTGAGATTGCTTATTAAGCCTAGTGGCTATAATAAGCAAACAGTTACTTTTGCTAGTGGAAGTATTTTCTCTTTTTGTGCTCACCTTAAAGCTAGCAGTTAGAAAAATTCTAAGAATTGCTATAAGTAGAACAGAATATATTGAGGTCTGTCTAGAATACATGAAGAGCAGTAATGTGCAGACCTCATAGAAATGCATGTATGAAACAGTTTACAGAGCTGACTGCAGAAATAAATACATAAAAAATACAAGCCTTATTCTAGAATAGGCTTCTTGTTTCTCTCAATGTTATTGAAGTAAAAAAATTCAGCACTCACAAAACTGTTCAGTCTCTGTTTCACATCCAGCTCTGTGTATCTGAGTATTTCTCCCTAACAAAGACAGAATGAATTACGTACACCAGGCAGATCAGAGAAGTGGCAATGAAACTGTAGGTCAATAGAACTGTTGTGTCTTGGTATCCTTGACTGGTTTGCAGGTGTTGACTTGCTAGATATTAGCCTGCCTGGAGCTCCTGCTCTGTGCAGTAACGCTGCAGCATTTGCTGCTGCTGCCTGCTGGTGTGCTTGGTGCCTTTGAGCAGCATGTTGTGTGGTAGCATCTACCTTCATCTGTTGCCGTCTTTGTGCCCTTCAGGAGGAGGAGGTGTACTGGAGCTGTTAGTTTGTTTCAGCCTGTGTTTTTACATATAGCTACTGTCACTTTTAAAATATGGTAACTAAAATAGTAGAGGATGAAAGAGGAGCAAAGCTAGTGGCGAAAAGCTTGTTTGAAAGGACTTAAACTAGAATGGGACAATAATACCATGTGCTTTTAAAAC
This sequence comes from Toxostoma redivivum, assembly GCA_013397375.1. Classification (NCBI taxonomy): domain Eukaryota; kingdom Metazoa; phylum Chordata; class Aves; order Passeriformes; family Mimidae; genus Toxostoma; species Toxostoma redivivum. The sequence continues at coordinate 73,433 of VXBI01011564.1, read as the reverse complement.
AGTATCCAACTATTGAATCTCTTCTGTTTAATTTCTTTGAGATTTAAGATTTTGCATTCCTATCATATGATCAAAGGTATTGTTTTTGTAACTTAAGATGAAAAAATGCTCCAAATTACTTCAAGAGCAGAACTTGGTTCTAGTTTGTTCTTCTAAGTGGGTCTTTGTGCTGTCTCAGTTTTGTTATATTGTGTTTGTTTGGGCTTAGAAGGACCTAGTAGAGCATTTTTGATCTGCTTCTTACCTTCCATTGAAGGTGGTAGGGTTTGACAGTATGAAGAATCTTCTAAGACTAAAAAAGTATTTCTGTTTTATTTTCTTGGTGGAAAGACGTGTCTATAAAATAATTATATTGGCTAACAGCAGCCTGTTTAACTTTGAGATGGTTTAGTTCAAAATTGCAGAGATAATGGATTCTATATAAAGGTCTACTAATAAATACTGTGTCAAGGCTGTGTTTTAGTGTTGGTAAATGCATTAGCTCTCTCATCTCATCTTCACCTGAAAAAAATGAATGTAATTATAAGATTCTTGTTCAATAACTTATTTTTATGTTGTTTCCCTGTAATTTAAAAAAAAGTTAAAAAAAAGATCAGAATAACAATTTTAGTGACTTAGTGAAATGTTACTGAGTTTTACAATGACCAGCAGTTTCTAAAATCAGTTGAAATGAATGAATGAATCATTGAAATGCTGTTTCATAAGATGCTTCATGTTTTGGACTTGTGCAGATTCTTGAGAGTATGCCAATGACGGACAAAGTTGAAGAGTTACTACAAGTAATAGGCCCATTCTATGAAATAGTAGAAGATAAAAAGAACAGAGGATCTGACCTAACATCAGGTTCGGACAAATAACTTTCTTTGTACTACTAATAATCATAACTCAAGAGTTTTTGGGGGCTTGTTTTCTGTAAATTATTTAAAAGCTAAATGTTGCATCTCTCTGTTCATTCTTTTTACCATATGGCAGTTCGAATGGAGAAAGTCTCTAAGTATTTGGAAGGTAGGAATAATTAATTATGTGTAAATCCATCGTTTCCATTGTTTTGGTGCTATAGGAGCTTCCTGCTAACACTTGTGACTTCTGGGCTTGCCACCTCATTAGGCTGGGTTTTGTTTTATTTTACTTTTGAAGTGATTACGTCCAGGAAGTTGCATTCCTTGTCAATAGGTTTTTTGAGCTGCTGAGGAAAGCCTGAAGAAAAGAGAGCATTTGAAACAAAACAACTCTCCCAACTGAATCTAGTTTGTGCCTTTCCATTAAGAAAATGAACAACTAATGTGTACTGAGACATTCTGATGTAGATGTGGATTGTCAAACTAAATACAGTTCTGGTAATCCAGCTCTGTCATCTAATCTAAAATTAAAAAAAAAAAATTAACAATCAAACCTCATGCTTTTAAGATCATGTCTTCTCTAATACATACAAGTTTTCTGAAGCTCAAGTTCACGAAGGGAATATTTAAGCATTTTAAATTACTGACAGGTGGCAAACCTAGTGGTGTCACAGCTGCATAAAAATCAATGTATTGATTTTTATTTAGCAATACCATTGTGAGAATATTTTTATCATACCAGTTATTCTGTTACAGGTAATGTGTTCATAAGGCTGTTGTGTAAGTCTTAGAGTTGTTTAAATCTGGCTTAAAATGACATTTAAAAACAGAAATGCAACAGGGCAAAACTTGAAACTGTTTTTAAAAACTAAATCCATTGCACAAATACTTCTTAAAGACAGTAACCAATTTATGAGTCAACTGGTTAAGTTGCCTTTTGTATGTGGCTTTTTTCCCCCTACCTTAAAGGAATGTGGTTTTATTATCAATAGCCGTGGAGAAACAAATAATTTTTCATTGTTTTTGGGGGAAAAGTAATGGTAGGAGTTTTTACATGGCCATTTTGAAAGTGGGTGCGACTTTTTTATCAACTGAAGTTGTGTATACTTCATGTGTGGATGCAATAGGTTTGCCTGACAGTTGGATTGATGGGCAGGGAAGAGTATCAGTAGATTCAGGTCAGTAATCTGTGTAATAAGGATTTACTTAGACTTGGTGTCTGTGGCACAGTGCCAGAAACCACTTCTTTAGAAAATGACTTGGGTAGATACACAGAGAATCATGGAAGTTAAACTGTACCTGTTTCCATTACAAATCTAGCATACTTGTTTTTTAAAGAGACAGTTTAAACATAAGGCAGTGTTAGTTAAACAGAATAGCAGATTTCAGCTTTACCTTGTCCTGTCATTGTTGCAATAGTTCTGGTGATATGTCATCATTCATACCGCTTATAGGTGCAACATCTAATTATGCCACAATAAATTAGGACAGAGTTTTCACTAAGTCCTTGTATGTTACAACTTTCCCGTTGCATTTAAGGTTTTGAAGCCCTTTCTTTGGTGCTCTTACCACTTCCCTGATTAAAAGTGAAGCTGGAAATAATTATTGTTGTTTACAGTATAGCTATCAAAATATTTCACAGACGTATAGAAGCATGATTGCCTTCAGTCAGATACACACTAAAGAATAGAAGCAATGTGCCCAAGTCTCTGTCTGAGATGGTATAGAAACTGGTGACAGTACTGGTAAAAATTGACAAATGGTTATGTTTTGATTGTGTGAGTTTATCTACTCTTATTTCTTTCCTCACCCCCAAACCCCTACAGTCTGTAAATTCTGTTGTGGAAGGTATGTTTTTTAGGGGTGGGCAGTTGGTATATTCTGAAAACTGGGACCCTTGTGTTGACTACCTTGCTTCATATTGTACCCCCATCTTCTGGTCCGGTCTGTTTTGAGTTTGCCTTCCATTCTTACATTAAACTTTAATCTGTATGCAAATCATTATCTAATTGTTTGAGAATTGTATGCCACTGCCTTAAAATCAACAGTTTCTTGAATCAGTGGAAGAGAATTGTCTAAGCTCAGTGTACATCAGTTATGGCTTGTGTATTGTCTCTAGCAGATTGGCCTCAACAGAAAAGTATAGCTTTTTATAATTGCATTCCTAGTTTTTGTGGTTTCTTTGAAAATGTTAAATACAAACCATTGAAAATAACTGCCTTTCTGAATCGATAGAGCCTGTGGCTCCTTAATAAAGAATACAGAATTCTGACATGCCAGCATTGAAATAAATGACTTGTAACATCTACTAGAAAATGAGGACAAACTTAACTGGATCCATGGGTTACAAATATCCAGACTTGAATGTGTTGGTAAAGAAAGAAAAATAGAGAATTCACTCCAATAGGCTGAGCAAATCCAAGAGTTATTTTGGAAGCATGTAACCTGGGTGGTGTTTGGAAAGGTCACCGTGCAGCTGTGTAAGAAGCTTGACTTCTCTGGAAAGCTGTGTCAGTAGTCTCTTTCTGACAAGTATGAAGTGCTTCTTTACAGACAAAGTCATTGACAAATTGTTCTTGGGTACATGAAATACTTGACATCAAGAAGAAAGTGGGCTCTTAGCTGACAGCACTGCAGAAGAGATGAGGTAACTCTTGCAGCCTTATAGAAAGACTTTTGTTTGTAGGGGCTGAAAGAGTAGAGGGACATATAAGGTGGATGGGTGCTTTAGAAGAGTAGCATTTTAATTTTTTTTGCACTAGCTAGTAAATGCACAAGAAATCTGATGTCTAAGTCAATGTTTAAAAGGCAAAGAAGCATCAAAACACCATTGCTCAGTAAATGTGATTTTTTTTAGAATGGGCATTCAAGCTTTCTTGTGTAATAGCTGAAGAAGCCAAAGATGGGCTAGGATTGGCACCCTAGTGATCTGATATGGGGTGAAAAATACTGAGAGTTTCAGAACCAGTTCATCCTTCAGAATGCTTCTCTGAGAATGTGGATGTTTGCTTTTTTCAGAATGAGAGTAAATCCAAAGAGGGGCAAGGAAATCCCTATCTGACAGACCCCTAGCCTAAGGTATCTGAACAACTAAGCAAAGTATCTGGAAATTGTTTACAAGTTGTTTAATAGAATTTTTGTGTATAATCTTTCTGCTTTATGATACGGCATTTAATCTGTTCTAAAATCCTACCAAATAAAGATGACCCTTTGCCTGCATGCTGAGTAGTAGTGGTGTTAGTAAACCTTTTTGAAAACCAGATGTTGTCTCCAGTAACAAGAAATTTGGTACTGCAGAGGCTGTAGGAAGTTTCAGCGTTACAATACTCTTAAACCTTGGCTTCCTCAGGAGTGTTTCTCTCCCGAAAGCTTTCCTCCCAGCTGTGTTGCAGCAGCACCAGAAGAAGGTCTGTTGAAGCAAGGTGCTGTGCAGTGCTGCATGTGCTGGTTTGGAGCAGTGCTGATGGCAGCACGGGCTGTTAAGGAGGAACCCATGCAGGGCACTGTTTGTGTGAATGGCAGAAGCTGGCCCTGCTCACAGGCAGACACGGCTGTTTGACAATTTGCTTGGTGTCTTCTTGCATTCCATATTGGAGCTGGGTTTAAAACACAATACTCACTGAGGTCTGTGAAGCAAATACACATAAACATTTGTATTTCAAAGGCAGTAGTTAGTACAGGACATAGAGTGGCTTTGAAAAAGCGAGCCTGTTCCTAATTACTATTTTCCAGGTAGAAATACTTTTCTTACTCCTAAAAGACAATATATTTTCCAACTGTGTTTCTTTAGATTGCATATGACTAGTTTATCTTGCAAATAATTTTGTTTTCTCAAAGGCCTTCTCAGGTTGTTTTCAACATCTTTGCTTCTAATGGGGCATTTGGTGGCTTTTTCCACTCCAGTGTGAGCCTTTGCTCTAAAACACCCTGTTTGCTTCATAAGCTCACTTTTTCATGGCTGTTTGACTTCAAAGATACTTGCTTAACAGATTTCCTTCCCTTTCCTTCCACCTTTCTTCACTAGGATTTTTACAGAACTCAATGTCAGTGAATCTTCTTAGTCATTCATAAGAAGGGGGGAAAGAGCTAAAATCTGTGTTGCTGTGAACTGCAGTGCTTTATTGGATTCTGTTAGTGGCTGTATCACAATGAGGAGTGCATTGAGGCAGGAGAAGCTGCTGGGTGTGTGGATGAGGGAGATTTTTAAAATCTCATCCTTTTAACTTTTCCCCTCTTCTAGTTTCCAATTATAAATTAACAGGTATAATCAAGGTTACAAATTATATTCAGAAATGCTAAAGTGAAACTTACTATACAAATATTTTTTGTTAAAATTTCAGTAGTTTAGCCTTCAGAAGTGTCTAGAACATTCTCTCCAGCATTTGCTGCAGGATGGGATTATTATAGAAGATTAAGGGCTGGACCCGCAAGTGCCAGTCAGTGGAGTCTCAGTGAGATGTGGAATCAGTGTCTCAACAAGCCATGGCTTGCATGTTGCAATCTATACCTGCTCAGGCTTTACACACCAAATCTCAGCCTCCTTTGTGACTCAACTTCAAGCTGATGGCTTTATGTCAGTGCTGTCTAACAGTGCTGGAAATCAGGCCAGAGCATTAGTATAGCTCTAAGCCTGAGTATTTCAACAGCTCCCCTCTCGTACAGAGTGATCAGAAAATATATTGCCACAGGGTGAGCAGCAAAGTATCTAAATGTGAAAATGTAAGATGTTTCTTTCTAAGTGGAGGGAGCTATTTCTTCCATGGAAAGAAAAGCCTGTCTCTGTTGTGATTCATGCTGGGTTGAGTCAACATAACAGTTTTGATGCATAATTGGTTGTTGAACTTGGATTTTTTTTTCCTTCTAGCCAGACAAGATTCTCCTGCAAAAGGGAAAATAAATATCAAAAGCTCTTCAGGTTTCATAATTTAGAAGATGTACCCACTTGCTATAATATTCTGGTGGCTTATACTTTAGCTGTCTTATTGTAGTTAAGATATTGTGATGAAAGAACTGGAATCTGTATTTCTTAGAGCTCTGTTCTACAAAGACAAGCTACAAAGAAGCAGTGGATCGAGGTGTGGGAGGCTGGGGAAGGACAGATGTAGGTAGTTGTATCTTGATTGCTGTCAGAAAAGTGCCCAGTGGACATAGACTGGTGTTTCATGCTTAACTCTGTATAGCAAAAATAATTAATTATAGCCTTTAAGATGCATGGAAAAGCAATTTGTTTTACCTCTGAGGCTATGTTTGATATGGGCTTTGTAAAAGGCAGTTCAGATGGTAGGTTTGGAGCAGATGGCAGGAGAATATGGCCTTATTATTATTTAATTTTTGGTTTTTTTCTGGAATAGAAACATTTTTTTCTGTACAAAAACAATTTTTGATTCAGACTACAATGTGCAACTCAGCTATGTGGCCTTGTGTTGTTTTCAAGCATAATTCAGTTTCCTTCATAGGGTTCTGAATTCACTGTGCTCACCTTTTGAATTTTCTGGGACAAAACTCAAGAGTATAATAATGCTCCTTCCTCATTGCCATGCAAAGTGATAGTGCCAAATGATGACTTTATCTCTTCTGCACAAAAAAGACTTAGCAAGTTTTGCTTCTCCCAGAGGAGGGAAGTAGTACCAGGCTTGGGGACATCCTGGATCCTGGAATGATGTTACTATGCTTTCAAGTTACAGCATCTAAGAAGCAGCTGTTCTTCATGTTCATTCTCACGTGTTGGCTGAGGTGCTGACAGAAAGCTGGCAGAGCCTGGATCCATTGGTCTTGCTGCACACGCCCCGTGTAACCCAGCTGTGTGTGCTTGGTGGCCTGGACATCCATGGGCCTTTGTGGAACTACCTGCCAGTGCTGGGAATGCCTGGGGAGCAGCTGCTGTTCTGCCTGGGCTTCCCTCTGCCAGGAAATCCCAGGCGCGTTGTCTCTACTGCAGAAGGCTGAGGAGCATCAGGGAGGAGGGAAATGTATCCAAGTCAACCCCAGAACTTGGTATCCTTATTTATATGGCACATATTCTGAAAATCCTTGGGAAAAGATCTTGGCGATATAAATGGAGAGGAGAAACTCCTTAGATACAGAAAAGTGTACTGGGATGACTAGTCAGTAATCCTAAATACTGTACTTGCAAGTTAATATAAATGTCTGAGAAACTGCTGTTTTCTGTGTTTGTTCTTATCCACAGACTATTGTTTTAATGTTTATTAATGGTAAATAAAGATGTGAGTATTGTTGATTAAATTGTTTTATTAAATACAGACACATCTCTTGGAGTGTAACAGCTTGAAACGCACATAAGCAGAGAGAGGAATGCTGACAAAACAAGGCTGTAGTCTTTTGGAGAATATTAAAATAAAAATGAGGAGAGGCTTTTTCTATTATAGTAAAGTTTGGGAAGAGTAATAAACTGCAGAAAAAAAGGAAAACTGTATAGAGGAAGATGTGGCTTCCCCAATATGTGTGCTTAGAGTGTATATTTTTCAGACAACTTGCACCTAATGCACTTAAATTTAAAAGAAATAAAAACATAGTAGTTAAAGTAGCGATTTTTAGATTTTTTCAGTTTTTCTGAGACTTGTAAAATTTTTTTTTATTTGTGATGAGTAGTGTAGAACAGATATTACAGAGCAGGCTGGGTCCTTAGAAATTTTCTTTGTAGTGTCCTATATTAAAAAGTATGCAAGGAAATGAAGGAATAGAAACTCTTGTTCTAGCTGGAGAGCTTATTGCTCCCAGATGCTTGCATATACCCCTTGTGTCTCATGCAGTCACTCCTTGCAGTACATCAGTTTCAAAATGAGGTGGGGATTTGTGTAATCACGTGTATTGGAAACAGCAGAACATGGTTGCACAAACTTGGAATTGAAGCAGGGAGCCTACTTGGATCAGTAACAAGCTTGAAACATCATGTGATGGCTAGAAAATAATTACAGTTACCTGATGACAAAAACAGTTTTGCGCAGCATATAGACTCCTTGAGACTTAACATGAACACAGGCATGCAGGGAGATCCCTATACAAAGTGATAAAAGTGTAGGTCATGGAAATAAGCTTCTCGTGGTTAAGACTCTGCTGCTATTGAGCAGATACTAAACTCATGGTATTTTATGAAAACATGTAATTTTTATTAAACAGGATGTACACAGCTAGCAAAATGTTTTATCATGTCTTCCATGTGCTGTTAAAGACTGGCTCCTGATCACTGGTATTTTCAAAGCATGTGAGAGGCTGTAGAACTTGTGTGAGGATGATACTGTGGTGTACTGGGCTAATCATCAGTACAGCTCCAGCAGTGCATGTTAATTTTGTATGAGAATTACATGCCTGTTCATAAAACAAAAATACAAGGCATTTGAGAAAAACCTGCTAGGCAAGGTTCTCTTTGTAAAATGACTGTCAAGCTGGGGCAGACCTACAGAGGCATTTAAGCTCTGAATTCCCATCTGGGTAACAAAAATGGCCTTGATATATGTGGAGAGTTAAAAATCACATATTTTTGATAAAGCCCCATTATAGAGGTCATTGAGGAAAATTGCATTGTTGCCTTTAAAGAAATATATTTAGAATGGCTTGTAGGAAATCCCTTAATAGACCTGACACTAGAAAATAAACGTCTAGTGAAAGCTTGTAGAGAAGCTGCATGTCTGTTCTTCACATCCTTGCCATCTTGCCTTTTTTTTTTTTTTTTT
>VXBI01011564.1:30619-64883 GCA_013397375.1 Toxostoma redivivum | reverse complement strand
TTTTTTTTTTTTTTTGTCAAATCCTTCTCCTTTCTGTTTCAAGTTGTTACTTACTGTTAAACAGCTCCCACTATCTAGCACTAAAAACCCCAAACCCACACCCCAGGCTTTTACAGAATAGAACTCCTATGGATAAAAAGCAATACAGCTTTGATTTTAAAAGTTGTCACAAATCTCACAGTTTGATGTTGTATGTAGTGAGATGAAAATAATAAGCCAAGAGGAATTCTATAGTATCTAAAGTAGGGCAACAGAAAAAGCTACTACATTTTGCATGCAGTTGAAGTGAGTAAATGAAATAAAGGAGTGAGGGGTGGCTTGGTGGCATTAGCATGAACCAAGTAAGGTTTTAAAAGGTTGCTTAATTTGAGTTATTCACATTGAGAATATACATTCCTTAGGGAACAGCCATTAATCTACTAGCAGAGGATGTAGAAGTCACTGCTAGTTGGTTCTGCTTAGTCTTAAAACCTGCCACGCCCAGGATTTAATTGATGATTGACCATCATCTGGTCACGACCACGTCTGGTTCCTTAGCAGATACTCAGAGCAACAAGAATGGCAGCCAACCGAGGATTTGCCATGTAGTAAAAGCAATTGGGGATGGACCTGATGAGGATAGCAGCGTAAGGGTTTTGAGGAAAAGCACACAGTTAGGTCGGGCATTTCAGGTGGCCAAACTCTGACAGAGTACAGGGTTGTGTTCTTAGAGTCTGCATCAAAGCAATGCCTCTTTATGGTCTTTGCGAGCACTGTTGCTAAGAGCAACTTTGTGGAAGAAATACCATCCTGATGGATTTTAGTTATTCAGGTGTCCTATGATGTAATACCATAAATCTGTAACTGTTGATTTCCCAAATGAATAATCTCTAAGTAAGTGAAGTAAGTGAAGCAAGTAAGTGAAAAAGGACAGAAAAGTTAATCTTAGGAAAAACCTTACAGTGTAGCTGGGGTTTTTTGCACTGTCTTTGGTAGGATGAGGAGCTTTTCAGTTTTAATTCGCCTTGACAGCTCAATGTTCCTCCTGGTCTTGTCTTTCCTGTTTACTCCCACGGCTGGGTAGGACACATGCATGATTGTGTCCCCACCCCCTTGTTAAAGGGAAGGGTGATGTGTGCCTTATGGTGCCAAGGGGGCTGTGTCTGTGCCTAATGCTCATGCTTTGAGGACATAGCTGCTGCCTTATCATTCTTACGGTACTGCTTCTCAGAAAAGCTTCTTGAGAACTGGGATTCATAATTCATGAAACATTTGTGAGAAAAAAAATGGGACTATGTTGGGATTTCTCTTTTGTGAAGCAAATTTCTGTGCAAATAAATAATGTCCTTCTACAAGGAGACAATGAGCAAGTGCTTATATTCTTGTAGTGTGCAAGACAGAGAATTGCTTTTCCAATTCTCATTTTACAATAAAGTAGGGTTTTTTAAATCTTCAGATAATAGATGGATTCAATCAATCCAAAGCAGTGATGCAGGTTACCCGCAGAAACATTACCTTGCAATAAAATTAAGGTGAAATTAATATTTAACATACTCATTGTTACTATACAATAAGTTATTTTACCTTTTTTTCTTTTTTTTAAAGTGCTGTGGATAAGCTTGGAAACTAGAGAAATGTGGGAAGGCTCTTCATTGGAAAGTTAAAGCAGAAAAAAGCCTTAGCTTTAAATTACCATGCAGCAGAGAAAGTAGTGAAGCTGGTTTGGCAACTCCAGTGTAATTGAATATTATTTTGCTGCTTAATGTTAAGCCTAAATGTGAGAATAAATTTTTCAGGGTTCTGACAAGGGAACGTGGAAATTATGCAAATGAAATGCTGTTGGGACAATTAAAACAGATTTCAGCCTTGGAGCCAACATAGAAACTGTGCAAGTGTCTCAGAAACTGTCCTCTCTTTGTACTCTGTCCTAACATAGGAGGCTTAAATGATCATCAGGATGTATTTGACCATAACTTTTTTTAAGGCACTGGTAGAATTGTCCTTTATATACTTCAAATTTTTAAAGAATCTTTATCTTTCAGTTTTTTGTACAGTCACAGTAAATTGTGATCCTTCGAGTGATTAAAGATGTGGAAAACAAGGATTTGGTAGTTAATTTGTCTATTTCAATATTTCTTTTTTAAAATATTTATGAAAAAATGCTAAGTGTATATATTAATTTCATCAACTTTTTCACTGAAATCAGAGAATTTATTTCCATGTGTCATTTGTTAGGTAAAGATCTGTATAAACATGAGTCTTCTTATCATATTTTGCATCTGCCTAAATTACAGCAGATGTGTGAAATACAATATTTACTTTATTCAGAATTCTGTTGTTCACATAATTGAATATAATGTTTCAAGATTTGCCTTTGAATTGTAAGCAGGTTTGAAGCATTTCAGCCCAAAAGGGAAATTCTGTTGAATTTTTAAGTCACTGTTGAAACAGTGACTTCTGGGTTTAAAAGAACCTGGCCACATGAGTCCCAGCTGCAGCTATAACCTAAATACAGTAGTGGGCTTGGTCTGAGACTCCTTCTGAAAGTCTCTTTCCTGGGGGTTGCCTCAGAGTCATGAGAATATGTGCAGCAGCAGTCAGGCACTCAGTGGTGGGCCACAAAAGAGAAACATTAAACCAATTAAGAAAAACCTTACAGAAATAAGCCGTCATTATTTGGTACATATTTTAATATGGATGTACTTTTGTAGAACTTTGACTGATAGTACTGGGTGGTAGTGGTGGTGTATGTTTGTTTCCTTTAAAATACATCTTTTTTTCTTTGCTTTTTTTCTTAGACCTTAGTAATGTTATGAATTCCACTCCAAATATAAAAGCTGTCAATGGAAAAGCTGAAAGCAGTGATAGTGGAGCAGAATCAGAAGAAGAAGGGCTTCGTGAAGAGGAAGAAAAGGAACTGCAGATAAATGGAAAGGGTAAGTTTTCTGGACCATTGTGTCTTTCAAAGTTGTTCTTACCCATCTAAGTAGCAGAAAATACCCAAGTATCATGAATACTGTATTTTTTCAAGGGAATTATATGCAAATACATTTGAATGTATATGTGAAAGATGTTCTGTGTTTCAGCCTAGGCTGTACAAATTAAGACTAGTACAAATTTGCAAGCTATGCCATATGAATCTTGACTTGCCTAGCAAGTTCTGTCAAAAGGTTATCTAAATATCTGTACCCTGCATTGTTTTGGCTTTTGTTGCCAGTGCTTTTTGTAAGAGCTGTGAATGGCTACATGGCCTGTAAGAGTGGAATTGAAAATTACTTTTTTTTCTACAGAGAAAATAAAACAGAACTTTCAGTGAGGTTCATTTAGAGGGTCCATAAGGAGCTGGATGCTGAAATAACAACATCTAGTGACAACCAAATGAAATTACATATTTAGAATTCTGTACAGATGTCCTCTAAGGACATTAGGACTATTATTTAGTTTAGAAGAGACACCTACTTCAGATTTGCTTACTTATGTTTTAAGTATTTGCTCTTTATGCTTTTTACAAGAACAGAAGAATCCCCACAAATGGGAATATAGGAGCATTTACATATTTTGTTCTGCAGATACATTATACCTACAGTCCATTAGCAGGCCAGCTGCTTGAAGAAATATGGCTGGAGCTATTGGGTATAGAGCTTTCTCTTTGCTAAGTTTTCTTTTCCTTTACAGATTATAAGAATGTGAAACCTGAATCAGCAGCTGCTAAGGATTTGGAAGGTATTGTTAGTAATGGCTGTTACAAGGACAGCTTTATCCCAGATATGCAGAATGGCATCCAGACCAAATCTGCCTTGAATGGCTTCAACCCAGGTGAAGAAACAAATAAGGAAGAGCCAAGCCTGGAAATAGCTCCTAACGCTGCTCACCAAGGTATTGTCCTTCCAAGACCATGTTTTCATTTGCACATGTTTTTCATGAAAAATAGTATTTTCTTGAAAGCTTAATCCCAGGATTCAGAGACTAGCAATGGTGTCTTTCAGTTGCAGAAATCTGAAGACAGAATACTAAAACAAATTAATTAATTCCAGTTAAAAATAAGGCTTTCTTTTAGTATCTCCTACAGAAAGAGAGATGAATTCAGAGACAGAGAGGCCTAAACCCACAGAAATATCATTATGCTACTTATGCAAATACTATTTGCCTTTGAAAGTGAATTTGTAGTAAAACAAAAATGGTTTACCATTCTGAAAAGCCAAACATTTTATAAATGCCAATTTGTTGAAACTGGGATCTGAATATATACTTTTAATACTAATGTAACTTCAGGCAAAACTGCTTTAAACTGAGCTTAGGAAGGATATGGTAATGAAAAAGGCAAAATTTATAATGCAGAAATGTCAGTATGAAGTACAGTTTTCCCACTAGTAAAGGTTTTCTATAATTCCTAAGTTAATATAACATCATTATTCAGAATCTAAGTTTAGGATGACAGTTAGAGAGAAGGATCATGAATTGAAGCTCTCCTACACGTTTTAACTCATTGCTCTAGTCTTTGCTGGGGTTGGCTCAACTGGCTCACATTTACTAAGCATGTGTGCTATCCCTCTTTCCCTACAGGTGCAAGTGAAGAGAATACTGAAGAGATCTCAGCAGCTCAGCACTTGACCAGTGATTCAGACAGTGAAGTTTATTGTGACTCTATGGAGCAACTTGGACTAGAAGAGGTAGGGGTTTAGTATTCCTGGGTCTATTTTGAAGCTGGTATGCTGCTTATTTTTTAATAAGTTCCTCTCAATCAAGTGAACGTGGACATGCAGAAGTGAATGATGTGGCTCATGCATGCTATCCTTCTGTTTGAACTACAGGGGTTTGTTCCTTTCATTGTCAGCATCTTACAACTTGGTTACTGCTGATCTAAAAGCCTTGAAGCCCTCAGAGAATTTATGTGAGGAGAAGGCTTCAAAAACAACAGTACAAAGAAACAATTGTCAAAAAAGGGAAAACAGTATAAAGAAACTAAGGTCTGTGTTCACAAATTAATGTAGGATCTCATAACATGAAGGGACCAGAACTCAGAAGAAACGAGAAGCATCTGTGTAGCAATTCAGTTTTTGCTTGTTTTTTTCTGGCTTGATGACTTCTTCATTTGTTCCTTAGAATAAATGAAGAATAAGTGTTAGCAGGTGGCCTGTAGGCCTGTGCCTGCAAGTGGCCTAAGTCTAAGGAAGTGGGGGATTACAAGGATTTCAGTGTTCTCTTCTATTCTCTTTAGTCATAATGTACACCTCTGACTTCCCTATAAAAGGTGAGCACCAACTGTGCTGCCATAGTTTTGACTGGATTTGTGCTCCTGCTGATCACTACTCATAACTGTAGTCTTTGTTGGCTTTCTAGCCTAGACCTTCTTCAGAGGCCCAGGTTAAGTGTGGGCTTTCTAGGTTGTACTCAGTCACCTTGTTTCCTTAGTCTGGAGAGAAATGTGCGAATGATGCCTGGAATCAGAAAGGCTAGTAAGCATTTGAATATTGCATGATTCTCTTTTTTGTTCATTTGAACAAATCAAAATTCTGCCCAGTAACGAAGCATGTTAGGAAATGTAATTTGATAGAAGTGCTGCAAGCTGTCTTACCTAGCTGATTTCCCAATCTTTTCCCAATCAAGCTTGTTCGAGATTCTTTAATTGAAGTGGGTGGATAATTTGTCAGTTTCCCAACCTGCATGAGGAAAGTTCTAGTTTTGCACAAAATAACAAATGTTTAGGTATATGTAAAGAAATACACAAGTAGAACTACAAGTGACTCAGTTCAAACTAAAAGAGGTTCACTTAAATAAATACAGCTGTTTCTTGGAAAAGATGTAGCCAGCACTCTGCCCTTCAGTTCTGATGATCCAGAACTGCTATTTTACAAACTTGGATAGCAGTTTCCATTTCTCTGCCTCTCCTTTTGGTTATTTTGGCTTCTCCATTAAGTTCTTTTTCAGGTAACTGAGGTCCCCAGTCTGTTTCAGCATATCCTTGTGCAAGGGCCTGTCCTTGCCCTGTGCCAAGGGCTGCTTGAACCACCCACCAAGACAGTCCAGGTGCAGAACCTGAACAGCACCTGTGTCACCTTTTTACTATCTTCCTGCAGTACCACCAGTTTTGAGTGAGAAGTAGATAAAATACTGTGCCTTTCCTTTGTTTGCTGTGAGGTACAGGTGCAGCCAAGCTGTTTGGAGCAGGCTGATGATAAGCTGCATGCTCTCTTTGCTGTGAGTGCAAACGTTGCCTACCCAAGGTTGTTGACAGCATGGGCCTCCTGACCCTGGCACCCAAATTTAAGGGAAGAGGCCGTTTGACTGTCTAGGAAGCAAAGCCAGTTTTACAGGGGAAAATGGAATGATTTTAGACCAAATGTTCTCTTTTAGTAATTATTGAGTATTGGTGTATGTTGGAAATGTCTAAAGAAATTCCTGTGGTATTACTGTTGTGAGATTTGCCTGACATGCCTTTTCAATCTGGAAATGGCATTTAGACAACAGTAAGTATATTCTACAGGAAAACAAATGCTTCCCTTAAAAAAAAAGTCTTAATTCTGGGTCAAGTATTTTCTTAATGTGAAAGTAAAGATGATATTTTTTCCTTTTTAATGTTTAAGTGTCATATTTTACAGAATTTAATTACTTGCTAATGTTAATTTGTAGCCCTTGGAGATCATCTCATCAGCTAAAGGATCTTTAAAGCATTCATCCCATTTCTTGGATGTAGATCACAGTCTACTGTTAGAAAATACGGATTTTCCAAGGCGCACTTGCATGACTTATGGGAATCTCCAACCTGGAAATACTGGAGAGGGAGTAGCTGAAGAACAAGGTGAAGTCAAATGTGGAGGAGAAGATGGCAAAGCCAGTAATGGGGGCCCTCACAAGGAGAAAAAAGGTGGAGAAAAAGCAGACTTCTACAGTGTCAGAAGAGGGAGAGGTACTGTAACCCTGCATTTGTGTTTCCCACTCTCCTCACTGCCATAAATTGCTACTGTCTGAGAAGCACCTGTCAGCACTGTCCAGTAGGACAGTCATGCTTCTGCTCTTCACAATAAAAATAGATAACAAAATGCCTATTGCAGTGGGTAACTTACACTCCAGCTGCTGCTTATGGCACTTGGGTTTTTAGAAATGTAATCCTCAAAACCAGTCTCTTCCTGAGAGGAGTTTCTTTAGAAGTTACATACTTATTGTTAAATACATATGCATTTATATCTCTGTGGTGGTTTATTTGAAACCATGGAACGCCATGGAACAATATCAGTGACATATTGTTTTGTATATAATTGGAATGTTAGCCACACCTTAGAGTGATTCTGATACTATCTATTATGATTCTTAAAACTTAATGATTCTTAATCATATAATAGCACAGATGTTCAGTTTATGTTGGACCTTAGTGCTTTTAATTCCATAATACTTCTAATACTATCACCTACAAGCAGCACCATATTCCAGTGGTATGATCTGTAAAGTCAAGGATAAAATCAGTTTTTCTTGTACAAACCAAAAAAAGGCAGAAAGCATTTTATTTATATATAGTATGCTTTTTGTATAGCACCTATAAGTAATCAATGGAAAAATTTAAAAGAAAAGCCAAATAAAACATTTATGTTGAAAACTGTTATAAAGAACTATACTATAGTTAACTATCTCCTCTTCTCTCTCTTGTTTTATTGAAGTTTGCTATTTACAGGCAGAAACATGACAAGCTAGTGGTAGTTGTATCTAGTTTAAGGGAGTATTGTAGAATTCAAATAATTACCTTTTCTCATCACTGTATATCAGTGATCTTTGTTTTCCAGCTGGAGACCTTGCCAAACTTGAAACAAATCCTAAGACCTTACTTTTTGCTAGGGCAGAATTTACTGCTGAACTCGACTGCTTGTGTATTAATAGCTTTTTCTAAATGTCCTTGCAGTTCTAGGAATTTGAATGATACTGTCACACTAAGGCTATAGGGCAACATCTCAGATGACATTTCAGTGATGTCCCAGTGCTGCTGAACTGTCTGAATATAGCCTGTGACAAGGAGTACCACACTCCTGGGTGAAAACTGAGGGAGAAAACAGAACAGTTAAACACTTTCAGTAGAGCTGTAGCCCATTTTTGTTTTGTGTTTGTGTTTTCCTCCCTCACAACAGGGCACAGACTTCAGCCTTTAGGAGACGGTTCCCAGGGGGGCCAGATGGGCAGTGGAGGGGATGGCGAGCGCTGGGGCTCCGACAGAGGCCCCCAGGGAAGCCTCAATGAGCAGATTGCAGTGGTGCTGATGCGACTGCAGGAGGACATGCAGAATGTCCTGCAGAGGCTGCATATGCTGGAGGCTGTTGCAGCATCACAGGTACTATTCTTTGGAGTGATTTGATCACCTTTTATTAAATGACCTTGGATACTGTTGTGCTTTTTCAGATTAAAGTTTCATACAATATTTTCTTAAACTGCAAAGACATTTCAGTTACATTCTGTAGTTGAGTCCAACTTAAAATTTCCTATTGGTACCTACTCTCAGGAGCACAGTTCAGAATTCTGGTATGTGTAAGCAAACCCATGTGCTTTTGACCTAGAACTTAACCATATGTTATTTCACTGATTTGTGATCAGACTGATCTTAGCCATAGTTACTGATACAAATTACACTGGCTCTATATGGAGACTCCACAGTTAATGTTAGTGCATGATCCCAGAGAATTGAAAGCATTTTCAAAGAAAGTGAGAAATTATCTTAATCTTTCAGATGGTAAATGTTCACAGGCAGAACTTCAGATGCCATTTTTCAGATAGCAAAAGACTTGATTGTTCATAGCTTTCTTTCCTCCTGAAGTAATCCAGCTTTATTGGAAGTGTACCTCATATCCTCATGCAGCCAACAGAACTGTTAAGCAAGTGTAGATATTATTGATACAGTGTTTCCTTTTCCTTCTGTTTCAATAGAACAGGTTGTGAATATAGTTGAACCAGCAACCTGAAAATGTTTGGTTTTGTTTGACTTGCACATATACTTTGATCTGCATGAGAATGAGCAAGCTGTACAAGCAGTATCCTATGGTATGCACATACTTCAGATTTAAGGCAGCCACAGAAGAGGATTTATTAAAACCATAATTTTGCTGCATCACAGATATTCAAGAATCTAATGTTTGGTTAAATACAGATTGATTTTCTATCTTTGCCTGAGCAATAGAAGAAGAAGTAGTAAAGGATTTTTCCCCAGCAGTTCATGCTGTGCTTGCTGTCCTTACCTAAGCAGAAACAGAAGCTTCTGTTTCATGTTTATATAAATTAAGAAAGACCTAGAAAACCAGATGCTTTGTTTTTGTGGAAGCACCACAATAGTGTATCGGAATAGTCTTGAAAAGATTTTGGTACTTCCATTTTCAGGATTGCTTGGAAGACATGGAACAGAGTATTCTCTTTTCTTTATGGTGTTAGACATGCCTGTAGCTGTAGCCCAGGACAAACTAAAACAGCGTGTTTGACCTTAGTATAGACTGGTGTTGAGACATGCAAGCAGGCAAATTAAGTTGCTGCGATTTCTGCTCTGGGTTGGAACTGGGACTAGAACAGAGTTGAGAAAGTTGAAATGACAAGTTGAGCAGGGGAGCCTTCAAAAACTGTAAAGATGTCCAGTAAGTGACACTGGTTTATTTTCTAAGACAGAGAAGTGATAAAATTACTATAAGGAGTAGTGGAAACATGAGAGGTAAGTTAGCAGCTATGTGGGGTCACATGGGGATGGTTCTGTGCATTAAACTGTGATGTATACAGATTGCAAAACCATCACAAGATGAAAAACCTCATATTCTTGTTTTGTGAAGAAGAAAAATTTTAACTGCAGTTTCCTTTTTTATACTTACCAGCCTTTGTTTGTATTTAAAGGCAAAATCTGCAACGCTACAGTCAAATTACCAGCCTGCTTCCTCTGTCAAGGTAAAATACTGTTTTTATGATGTGTAAAATGTGAACTGTGAAAAAAGATGAAATTGGGTATTTTATCTCTAGCACTTGGTATGTGCTTTTTGTATTGTCTCTTCCATGACTAGGAGATAAAAATAATCTGTCTGAGGAAATTACTTGATAGATTAATCTTTTCTTCTGATCTTACTATTATTTTCTTTGGTACTGTAGCATTTGAAGTGATGAGAAGTATACAGGTGGTATTCAATACGTGCACACAGAGTACTGACTGGAATTTTTTTCTGTTTTCCTTAGAAACCATCATGGTGGCCGTTTGAAATTTCTCCTGGTATTTTAGCTTTTGCTATTGTTTGGCCATTTATTGCCCAGTGGTTGGTACATGTGTATCACCAAAGAAAGCGAAGGTAAATATGTGCATTCAATAGAACGCATACACTGTGTGTCACCTGTTTAAACCAATAGGTAATATTATCATGTTATTTAGACAGGACAGAAAATTCTTTGCCTTGAAAGCTTTCAGTATGAGAAAGTGTTGGTTAATTTGACTTTATATGTAGTATGCTTTATATGTGACAATTTATGTTAAATCTCTGAAATGTGATGCAGGATAAATAATTTCGAGCATACAGAGGTGGGTGAGGTTGGATAACTTGGAAGCATCTCCATGACATGCTTGGATCCTCTCACTCCTCATATTCTTTTGAGTAATTTTCCCTCCTTCTAGATTTCCAAGTCCCATTGTACCATAAGAATTTTTTTTTCCTATCACATCCTTCATAGAGTGTCATCTGTCAACTATATTTAACATCTACTAGCACCTTATTATGGTATTTTTGTAACATCTGCCTCGACTTCCTTCAGCTGAAGGACAGTTGTACTCTGATCTTTCCTTTTCTCAGCTCTCTAAGCATCAGAAAATCAAGTGAGTGTTCTCTAGTTACTGTCTTACTACTTCAGCCTCACACCTGATTTTGTTAGCTTATGCTCTTGGCTTTTACTTCATTTTCCTCCGTCAGACTGCAGAGAGTTTACATGTGTGTGGATATTAGAAGAATTAGCTGAATTTGCTCTAGCTTTTTAATGTTTGCTGGATTTCATGGTATAGTTTTTCTCTCCTGTGGTAAATGACAGAAACACCAAGTGGTTGAGGTTGAAGGAAGGCTCTGCAGGTTATCTGGTCCAGCATCTTTGCTCAGCCAGGGACACTTAGAAGCCGGTTGCCCAGGACTCTGTACAGGCAGCTTTTGATTATCTGCAAAGAGGGAAACTCCACCATCTCCCTGGGCAACCTGTACCAGTGTTTCTCCTCAGAAATGCTCCAGTCCTTTAATCATCTTCGTGACCCTTTGTTGGATTCTCTCCAGTTTGTCCATGTCTCTCATGTACCCAGAAGTGGACAGAGCACCCCAGGTGTAGCCTCTCCAGTGCTGAATAGAGAGGAAGGATCACCTTGCTCACCCTGTTGGAAGGGATAATGCAGGAAGGGAAGCCTGTAACACCACTGATCTTTTTTGCAAGGGCACGGGTCTGGCTCACGTTCAACGTGGTGTCCACAAGGATGCCCAAACCCTTTTCTGCCAAGCTGCCTCCCAGCTGGCACGAAGTGATGCCTGGAGTAATTTCTCCAAACAGTGCTGGGCTAAATGCTTCCCCTTGTTGTATTTCATAAGGTTCGTGTCAGCCCATTTTTCCAGCCAGCTGTAGTCCCTCTGGATGGCAGCACCACCCTCTGGCACATCAGCCACTCCCAGTTTTGTGTAATCTGCATCTTTGCTGAGGGTGTACTCTGCCCCATCATCCAGGCCATTGCTAAAGGTGTTGAACAGGATTGGCCCCAGTAGGGACCCTTAGCATTCACCACTAATTACTGGCCTTCAACTACACTCCTGTCACTGATCATCACCCTCTGGGCCCAGCCCATGGCTTTGTAAACAATACAGCGCCCACAAAGGCTGAAAATCTGCCAGGGAGCTCCCCTGGCTCAGAGCTGTCAGCAGCAGTATCGGTGTTGCTGCACTGTCTGATGAAACCAGAGATTGCACTACTGAGGCTTTCAGGCAGTTATGCACATTTCGCTCATTCTTTGCACTAGCAAATGGAAATTTCCCCTTGTCAGCAAGGACAAAGTTGGGGTGTTTTAAATTAAAACTATTTTTTTTTGTATTTTACTTGAAGCTTCTATGAACTTCACCATTCTGCTAATTGCTCTTGCATGGCTGTGTTCTCTCCCTCTCTCTGAACAATGTGCTGTTCTTGAAAAACTTTTTTGCATCTATTCTGACCTCTGTAGCAACCTCAATTCAGCCACAGGTTCAGACAGAAATCAGTTCTTAGAAAAGCACCCTTTCCAGAAATTTTTCGAGTATATTGTCCTAGTGATTCAGTGTTTTGATGAATAAACACACGGTACATTACTTTTAGTTTGGATTTGTCTAGCTTCAGTTTGCATCCATTGGATTTTCCTGTATCTTTATGCAGTTGACAAAGAGCCTGTGATGTGTTTTCTGTGGTAACTTTTTTGATATCACCAGGTCATCTTCATAATCTCTTGCTTAAACAAAACAAATGGAGCAAATGGAATCTTATTTTTAAATTGTTCTCCAGTCTTAGATAGAATGATTCCTGTGGCTCATTGCCAAATGCTTCCGTTTTTCAAAATTCTTTTTGAGTTTTGGACACCAGGATTTGTGCCAGTGATATTACCAGTGTGAAACACAGAGATAGCATTGCCCCGTGTTTTGTTCATTCATTCATGTATTATTTGGAGATTAACTTCAATGCAGAAACAACTGAAGAATTTTCTGTGTTCTTGAGCTTTTCTGTGTCTGAAGAAGTCTACTCATAGGCAGAATTTAAGGACTGTGCTTCTGCAGCACATTTCTATCTGGAGTTCTATCTCCTTTAACAGTGTGTAGGAAGCTGATCAAGTACACTCAGTGAGAAAACAGAATTGCAAAACAAGTCCTTTTCTCCTGTCCTGTGGCCAGTTTCAGCTTGTGCTCTGTTGAGGTGTGTGAGCTCTTAGGCAATAGCTGTTCACAGTGCCTGCATTGACCCTGTCTGTGTACTTTTAGTTTTAAGTTACATTAACTGTCCTTGCAGCAGAAACCATGAGTCTCTGCTACCATGCAACGTTCTCTCAATGCTGCAGCTGTGGAGCCATGATTTCTAAACTCTTCTGCACAGAGTAGCAAATTCCATGTAACTGCTGGAGGGACAGCCTTCTGGCACTAAGAGCTTCGTGTTTAGCTTGTCTCTTGGCAAGGGTAGCTCAGCTCCATCCCAGCACTTCTTAACCTGTCCCCTGTTCCTTCATAGGGAACTTAATGCTGAAAATCTAGGCATCATACTAGAGCCTTCACCAAGAAGGCTTAAAAACCTGAATCCTAAGGGCCCTAAACCCAGACAGAAATATATTTTGATAATAGTAAAAGTTGTCTAGATTCAGCTCATGATTTTAGAACCCTCTGATTGTAAGTTTTATGGAGTCATGAGGAAAGCAGCTCTTAAGTGTTGCTATGCTGAACCAGCACACCACTAACATGGGGTCAGGGATTTTTCTGAGGAATTCCAGCTGCAGTTCCAAATTCTTAGTGAATTTTCTACTCCTTGGTGTAGGAGGGCAAATTTTCATGTATCTTGAAGCCCTGTTGTGTTTTATTGGAGTGGAAACCTTTCACATGTAATTGATTTGTTTGTTTAGACAAATGAAAAATCATCTCATACGTGAAGGTACATTAAACTAATTTATTTGTTTCTTCTTCTAGAAAACTGAACTGAGAATTCATGACTATGCTTAAGGACTTCTAGAAGAAGATGGCCCTGGAAAGCAAAGGAAGTCTGAATTCTCATAGAATCTCAGAATTTGAGATGATCTTCCTTATGTTACAGTTATATTTTGTACTACCTTTGAGCTAAACGTCTAAGGACTAATATTATTGAAACTTGAATGATTCACAGCTCCTAGGTTACAAATAAATTTAATAATTCCATCCCCAAACCCACATGCATAATAATTATTTTGGAATGTGCTTGTGGATGGGCCTTCAGTAATTACTGGCCTTGCTGATGTCAGTTGATGAAGAGAATAACATCTCTGTAAAAGAATAAGTGAAAAATCTGTAAAACTGTCACTTTAACATTGAAATAATTTTACAATCTCAAGATCCCCGCCTGTTTTTCCACAGCATTACATATTACCAGGTGAAAGCTCTAAAAAAGTATAAATTCAATACATTTTAAGCTGTTGGAAAAATACAATATAACTCTGAGGAATTCAAGTTGTTATTTTTGCTGCTAAACTAGTGTGGGGCAATTTCCATATAAATTGGTCAGAATCCTTCACTTATCCTTTAAAATTGTAAAGATGTGGGAATTTGTATATATCCTGAAAGTTAGAGCCATTAATAACAAGGGGACTGTCAAATACAAGTTTGGAAACTGTGTGTGGTACAAGGGATCCATGTAAAGAGGCTGCACCTTATCTTTTTAACTTTCATAACTGTATTCTTGTTGACAACAGCTTATTTTGACTGAAATGCATAGTTTAGGCACAAGGTGCTTTAAAATGAGATGAAAACTAGCTCAGTAAGTCTAGCTCTAAGCTTTTAAAAAGCTCAGTGCACTGTAAGTTTTCTGTTGGCAGTTAATGTTAAATTAAAGTAAGATTTAATCTGTTGTGGATTTTCCCCAAGTCACATCATGAAACATATTTATTCTGGTATGTCTCTCTTATCCTTCTACTTCCTCTCAGAAAAAATCTTTTCAGCTAATTTTTGAGCTGATATTTTTCTTTCTCCCCACAGAATATTTATTAACCCATATACAGATAGAGGTACAACCTCGTGAAGTTTGCTTGACAAAAGCATGTTTTACATTTAATTTTAGAATAAATGAATATATAAGCTGTCTAAATCTCTGGAAAATGCAAATGCACTAAAATTGGATTTGACAGAAAACTTACAGTTTGCTATGAAGAATTATATCACAGCATAATCCATGGTTAAGCTCTGACTCTCCAGAAATTTCACCATTATTGATGTGCTTTCATTTTCCACCAGGACTACATCCTACAAATAATTTTTAAGGAAAGTTTTTTTGGTCCTTCGTGAAAATCTTTTATAGTTTGGAAAACATTTTTCATATAAGTGATACTGTAAAAAAATGTAATCACAGAATTTAATGTTGGTTTTACCAGAGAAATTTTAATCTTGTTTTTTAGTTACATGCAGATTTTTTTTAGTTACTTTTCCCCTCTTCTGATTTTCTTATTGTAAAGCTGAATTAAAAAATAAAATAGCTGTAACCTCTTCGAAGGCTGCTGTAACAAGTAGATGGTTTCATGTGCCAGAGATGAGCTTTGGCATGAGATGTACTGAAAACTCAGGTTTGAACAAAGCTTATCCTGGAAGGGAAGTTCTGCTGGGACCTGAAGCCATTGTGCCTGAGCTTAAAATCCCTAAAGTGATTGATTTCTTATCATAAGGAATAAAAATCATAGAGGAAGGACACTCGAGCTTGAAGGTCACATGAAAACCCCAGCCTCCTGAAGCAGCATGTCTTCTGCCAGGACAAACCACCCTGGAGTGCCTCCCACAGCTCAGAACCGTGTCACCTGTAGGGGTTGAGCTCTTAGAGATGGGACAGATATTCCCAAAGGTACTTAACTGTTAACCTCCCCCTGAAATAAATGTAGGCTTGTACTATCCTTGTTATTTATTCATATTTCAATAAATCAATCCCTTAATATTTTGTATTTTATCTTGAACTTAATATTTACTAAATGCTGTACATCAGATGCTGTGAGTGTACACAAGAGTGTGCTGGCTGTATCATGAAGAATCAGTTGCAATCTGAAAGTTGTAATACAAAACAACATCACTTGAGTAAAATTCACTTGTGACTCAGAACTGGGCCTATCTCAAACTCACCATAATTTGAACAGGTTCCTAATTGGCAGATATTTCAGCTTAAAGGTAAGGAAAACTGGTTGTTTTGTTTTTTTATAATTTGCCCAGGTGCAAAGAGACACAGCTTTGATGTGGAGGCAGCAGCATAAGCAGATGCCTGGAGTTCAGACCTGGGCTACATAGCCTCACTTCTGCAGGAGGGTGGGAGCCAAATCAGTTCTACATGGCACTGGAAAGGGCCGGCCCCAGCCCCTAACTGCACTTGTGAAGCAAACATCAGGGTGGTTTCCTGCTGTGAATCAAGCTTCAACTGAAAGGCAGAAGCTTGCTCTGTATAAAGTGAGATTAGACATTCCACCCCCTCAGAGCTGCTCAGCTGGAAGCACAGAATCAGAGCCAGGTCTAAGTGTGTGCATGGTGCAGCTGGTGCCGTGGCAGCACAGCAAGTGCTGAGGAGGTGGAGCCACCACCCTTTCTTGACTCATTCTAGCTATTCAGAGGAGACTTGCACCTTGCAGGAGTTACAGACTGCTCAGGACTTTGCTCTTCTGCCATTCAGTATACAAATGTAGTTGGTACTAAAGCCTGCAGGCATGGGCTAGCAAGTTATGAACTAACTGAAGGGCATACAAACCTGTACTGGAAGTATTAGGTATTTCCTTACTTACTGAGGTAGTGGGAAGCACTCAGGGTTTCTTTGTGTAAAAATCCATCTGCCACACTCGGGGCAGGGGCAAAAGTAACACAATAAAAGAAAAACAATATGCAGAAGCAGCAGCACAACTGCAGTATTTTATTTTATGTATTTACACAAAAGTAAAGTGAATTTTTGAAGTGTGAATTTTGAGGTAAGTGCAAAGTGAACTTTTGGAGAATGGAGTAGAGGGGAAAAGTGCATTTTATTGCCAGAGTAACCATGGGTAAACCAAATCATGCTGAAACTGGAACCTCTGAGCTCAACAACACATGGCAGCACTTCAGCACCTTGGCCCCCAGACACTGCCCCATGTGTACGTGAGCCAAACAACACATAAGGGCTGGGAATAACTGTCCAAGACTGCTGCTTCTGTGTAACAAAGTGCAACACTGATCTCTCCAGTAGTTTTCAGAGGGACTGTGCTAATGGCTGATCAAACTGCCAAGATAACCTGGAAGCTACAGAGTTTATGTGTAGGTCATACACATAAAGAAAGTTTAGGCCTTCAGGAAGCACTGTGTAACAGCTGGAGTATTTGCCAAGTGGTATTCCACAGCTTCAAAGGATCAGAAACCTTTGCCAGCCTGCACAATTATTTGTAGATCATTACTAATAAGACAAAACATTAAATATCTTCCATCTTACATTATACATTTAAACTTTTACCTGTAGTATTTCAAATCAAGCAACAAGAGGGGCAAAACCAATGGCATTGAGTTGACAAGGAATTCCATGTTGAACAATAAAGCTAGGATTCACCTTTTTACAAAGATAAAAGCCCCACCAACTAACAACACCCCATAACTAACAAAACCACATCACAAATCTCAACTGTCAACATCTGATATTCAACTCCATGTTTGCTATAACCAGGATAAATGCAAGATAATGAAGAGAACAGGGTCTTGCAATATTTTCAGGGTTAATTGTGCGAAATTCAAATTTTGTACAGCAGTGTAGTGATAACTTCATATTAAACATTCAGATTTGTCAACTGGCCTGTTTACTGTTCTACAGACTCCATGTTTTTGTGTTTCATTAATCAGCTGGTAGAAACCCCACGATTTTCTTTTAGGATAAGTTTTTTATAGAAGCTTACTTGACCCTTGTAGATGATTAAGAACTATTTCAAGGGGTTAGGAAAGATTATAACAGTGCAACAAATTTCTTCCACCTTGATGGCAATGCGTTATACTGCCAAGTGGGAACAGGTGTAACCATTTGTAAAGCACTGAAGACAAAGAACTGTTGTGGTGTTCAATTTATATTATTTCCTTGACATGTAATCATAGTTAATTCTTTTAAGACTTGCATTCTTAAACTAGATTACTAGAAATGGAAGAATAAATTGCATAAAATACCAGTGATTAAGGTGTCCTCCTACCCCAGTTTATATATTCTAACTACACAGGAAAACCACTAAAGAACTTCTCATCACTTTCAGAGGATGTGGTCTATGAATACTGCTTCAATAGTGCATTAATTTGTTTGCACCTTTTCCATCATGTAACAATTGCAGTGAGACTGAACAATTTAGAAGTTTTCTGAAACTACAGTCCTTAGCAAAGGGAGTGAAATTCACTGTATGTTTTGCAACTTGCCAAATTTGAGTTATACCAAGAGCTGGGATTGGTCATTCTGAACTATTAAGCATCAGCTCTCTTTAGGTCTTTCTAGGAAACTTCCTTTTTCTTCACCATTCCCATTCCTTTCCCAGCAACCTGAGGGGACAGCAGGAAGCCCGGCAGACACTATTTGCTCAGAATTCCACCAATAAATCTTGTCTTCCAGGAAGCAGGGTAATGAAGGGACAACTCGCTACCGCTACAAAAAGAGTCAGTTCATGAAACCAAAGGGCACTTGGCAAAAATCACTGGCAAAATGCTGGGCTTCTGGCACATGGCCCTTGGCTGGCAACACCATCTAGCACAAATTATCTTTATCTAATATGTATTAACCTGAAAAATTAAAATCTTCTTCAAGTTAGAGATACCCATGCAAGAAAAATACTGAAGATTATTTAAACAAGATTATCTTCAAATAAACCTCTAAAACCTAGCAGCCACAAGTTTTGTATTGCATTTAAAGAAAAATTTAAATATACTTCCCCCTAACTCAGGTTTATACAGAATATGCATTTCTATCTTATATTCTAGTTAAAATCCAAACCTCTGGCTGAGTTTACAGAACAGTCTGTTTGCCCACAATATATTATGGTCTTTAATATTTGGCAGCTTCAGTATGAATATTACTTGCTAAAAAACAAAAAAATCACCTGCCACCGGACACAAGTGAGCACACATAAACACTGGGCATTTTCTATATAAAACCAGTAACTGCTAAAATGTATATTCAGTCCAGCTTCCTATAGCCCAAGTGGTTACAACACAACAACTCGAGGAGAGCATCTTCTCCCTGCCCCATTTCTCTAGAACAGGATAATAACCAGAGGAACTCCTGCCAGTCTCATGTGCCACTTCTAGCCAAATTAACCTGGAACACCACTGTATCTTCTCATCCCTTCTTGGGAATAAGACAAACAGAAGACAAGACATTTCAACGCTGCATTGAGATTTCAATTTTCCACCTTGAATAGAAAATGACCATTTTGCACAGTGGGTATGTATTCACACTGGTCAGAAAGGACTGCTCCCAAACCAGCTTGCCACCACACTGAACCACCAATAGGTAAGTTATTAATTAGATACAATTGAAGTTTATATCCTTTCCCTATTATGTTTAGCTGGGAAATAACGCCACACTTCCTAACTGGAATAATTCATTGCTAAAAAGCCCCATTATTGCCAAGAGTTATTAGCTCCAAGAAACGCAATGCTCTGGCCTCTTAGTAAGGTGCAGTGAAATAAAAAGTAGCATGAAGGCACTTGATACCAGTTTCATACAGTAGTTTCACTTTAGAAAAAAGGAGGCTATAATAAAAATAGACTGGTAACTTGAAACACACTAAATCAGCAAGGAAACTTAGTCAAGACCAAACTAGGGTTTACAAGACAACTTGTAAGTGTGCAAAACCATGGAGAATGTTCACTTATCTTGATGCTATAAGCTAAATCCAGACACAGTCAGGTGCTGAGCATTGTTTCTAGCTTCAAAATAAGAGGTGTCAGTCTCATCATCCGGCTGAGGTATAAATGGCATAGTTTGATTCTGGAGATTATCCCAGTCCACCCCGTGAAAGAGGGGGTGTTGCTTCAGTTCTGAAACAGAAGTTCACATAAGCATTATAAACTTCTTTATGTCCAAGTTCCATAGTCACTTTGTTCCCCTCATCTATAACTGTCAGTAGATTTGTTCTATATTCCTTTTCAGAAGTTCATAAAAGCGCAAATTTCAATTGGGCTTTGATTACCCCCAACTGTAGTAGAATCAAATTGTTGGCAGGATGAGTAGCTGCCACCCCCAACCAGGGAACCTGTTCCACACAGTTCCACTGAGCCAAAAATGGCTTTAAAGCTGTTCTTACCCAGAAAGATAGAATTTAGAGAAGCACAGCACTACAACAACACAGATGGGATTTCTCAGTACAAAAGGCTTCATGCTGTAGCAATAAGAGGGAGAGCACAAATTTTGGAGAGGGGAGAGAAGATGACAGTGATGGAAACTAAGGTACAACAAGAAAAACTTAATGGTTGTGCTGAAAACTACCATCTAACTTCACTTCAGTGGACTATAAATTGGACAAAGAGGCCAGGTACAGTTGTAAGTCTTGACAAAAAATGGATCTTGAAGAAGGTTAGACAGGAAGAAACCATTATGTCATCTATTTTAAAATTCTGTCCTTGAGTGGCAATTAGATTTCACTCTAAAATCCAGAAATAAAGACAAAACCTTGTGTTTAACTAAAACACTTCCAAATTGTTTTCTGGGAAATATCAAAGTCACAGGATATTCTGTTGACATAAGAATCTTCATTCATAATCTTGTGCCTGCTCTATTTTAATTTGGCTTGATTTCAGCTTCTAGCAGTTAGTCTCTTTATGTGTAAGCCTTTCCATAGTAATTTCCTTCTCTAGTGATTTCTCGAGCAGCTCTCATCAGATTTCTTTCTCTGTTTCTGAAATACCTCACTCTAAATTTCTTTGCATTATCTTTTTTTTTTGAATTAAACATAGTCACTGTTAATAGCAAATGTTTAAGCCCTTCTGCAAGGGAAAAAAAAGTAGACTTTGTACAGTATGTATTGTCCAACTCAGTATTCTCCCATGCATTCAGCAAAGACAGGGTGATTCCTAAGAAAACCTGCTGTCTCTAAATGAACTATTTGTTGTAGGAGGTTTCTCTCCCAAACTATCATCTTTTAATCAAGATTCCCAATGTCATTTAGGTTAAAAATTCCAAATACCCCTTAAATAAGAGAGAACTTTGGTACATCATATATCAAACACTAAAAATGTATAACAGAACAGCAGTAAAGCAAAACAGAAGTTCAATTTAAAAACTAACTAAACAACTGAGCCCCAGAATTACCTTGTTCAGAAAGGAAAAACCCCACAAGAAATACAGAAAATACCACAACTTTTTAAGTGCTGTGGTACTATACATGGAACCTAGTGAGTCATTGAAGTTTTATTACTCTAAGTTTCAGGAGGAAGAGGTCACCACTTAAAAATTTGCAATTGGTTGCAAAGAACAATTTTAATACTAACCCTTCAGTCCAGCTCTCTTAGTAGAGTCAATTGTTAGAAGAATATCTATTGCATTCTGGGCATTATCAGACAGCTTTTCTTCAGCTTCAGGCCAGGGAATATCTACAGACAAAGATACAATTGAGTTGGTAACTCAAACTACAAAAGAAAATATTGGGAATACATACTTTCCTTGACTACTGAAACAGATTACCTCTTTTCAAAATATTTTGGAAGACCTGTGTTGGTGTTTCATCGTTAAAAGGTGGAATTCCAGTCAGAAACTCAAACAGACAAACTCCAAGGGCCCACCAGTCTACAGCAGAACCTGGTAAAATAAATCCACATCATTACACTTACACAAATGATACCTGCAAAGACTTAAAGATTAGCAAAAACTGAAGAGTATATAAATCCTGCAAGTTTCTTGAAAATTATGAAGAGATAAGCTGTATTTAATATTCATGCAGATTAAAAATATATTAAAAGGTTTTTTAAAGCCACTCTGCTCCTTAATTTATGATAGGTAACACTGGGGTTTACTGATAACACCAAGGGGGCTCTTAGTAACAATCTAATTATCAACTCCCATCAAAGAGAATCCAGGAGCTGACTTCTTCAAGGGATTGTTTTGTGATTAGAATTAAAATAGATTAAATAGATACCTCATGACTAGAGCCTGGATGAGTGCTCCATGTTCTGCCTGTTCCCTTCTCTCGGTTCTTTAAGAAGTCTCCAAAACTTCAAACTATTGAACTTAATTTTTGTTTGTCTAAATTATGGTGAACATCATGAAGACAGTTTGCAGAAATGAGCCAGCACACATGAAGCTGGCATTACCTTCCACTGACTTGACAGGGGCAACGTGTAATTATTAGCTATCTCTGCTTTGTTATTAAATAGTTCTGGTTTTCCACATTCCAGGGTTTTGTCCTTTTGCCAATCTCTCCTGTTAATCTACATCAAAACCAGCAGGCAAAGCAATCCCAGACACCACTGCATGCATTCTAAGCTTTCTGCATCTTCAAGCCATGCCCACTCCACTGTATAAAGAACAGATGCCACAACTGCTGTTAAAAAAAATTGAAAGATAATAAATCTAATTGTTCTTGGCTTTTTGGCATATAAAAAAACCTCAGACACCTCCAAGCAAACAAATGGTTTGAGCCATTTCACAAAGACTACTGTTAAGTTTAGAAATGTTGAAAATCAAAGTGTTTAACCAGTAATCTAATGCACTTTTAGCAGCTCCTAACAGCAGTAAGAGTGCCCCACCAAGCTAAGCACATCAAAGCAGTGAGTTCACATCCACTGTTGTTAGAGTACCTGGATGTTCAGTAAAATACTCCCAGCTCCAGTCAAAGTCTAATAAGATCACAACTCTGAACAATGTAATAACTAGGTTTTAGCAGCAATTTTTCACACACAAAGTCTACCTAAAATTAGGTTACCTCCTACCATATTCCAGCTAAACAGGCCTCAAGGAAACCATGAAGCTGTGCTGGGGAGGTTTAGGTGGGATATTAAGAAAAGCTGTTTCACCCAGAGGGTGGTTGGGCACTAGAACAGGCTCCCCAGGGCAGTGGTCACAGCATCAAGCCTGACAAAGGTTCAAGAAGCACTTGGACTATGCTCTCATGCACAGGGTGTGACTCCTGGGGCTGTCCTGTGCAGGGACAGGAGTTGGACTCGATGACCCTTGTGGGTCCCTTCCAACTTGGCACATTCTGTGCTTCTGTGATTTGAAGCAAGAAGCAGCAGACCAGGTTTTGAGCACCTGAACCTTCTTCACCCATAGGCAAAGTAAATCAGCCTGACTGCAATAAAGTGAAAGGCAGCAATGAGAAAAAGTGTCTCTGGCTTTACCTCCTGTTACACAATTTAAGAATGCTGACCTTCCTTCTGAAGTACATGTTTACATGTGTGATTTCTGATAGCTTTAGTCACACTGATATGATGTTTCCTGGCCCTAGGAGCATCTCACATTTTTATGTGGAGGCATATTGGACATGTCTTTCTATATAGAAATGTTGTTCACCTAAACAATGGTCTCAGAAACTGTGATCTGGTTATACTTTGACTGTTCAGTTATCCTGAACACTTCAGTTCTGCACAGAATATAGAAAACTCACCAGAGATCAGAGTCCCTGCATATGAAAAGACAATTAAGTAAAAATATTACAATTTTTGCCAAAAAACCATAACAAATATGAACATTGAATATCAAGTATGATTCTCCTCTGAAGGCATAGGAATGAAGATTTTTTTCCTAAGGTAGTATCCCACAATAAAGAAAGATGGCAATTTTAAATCTAAATTAGACACAAAAATAAAATAGTTTTGTAACATTATTAATTTAGGATTAAAACTGCATTTACAAGCAGCTCAGCACATGAAATATTAAGTAAGGGAAAATTTGGAGTTCCAAAATCCTTGGCTTCCCTGGAGGTAAGGGAGATTTGTAATTTCCTGACATAAACTCCAGACTCCGAAAGTTTTCACTGAAGTTCTGAAAATCCAGTAACCAAACAGACCTTGTCACCAAGTTTCACATTGTCTAAGCAGCACTGATTACACTTCCAAAATATTATCCAGTTTTAACATCTGCCAGACAATCAGAAATCCTAAATGGAAGTGCAAAACAGTAACTAGGCATGTTTAGTATTTTCAGTTTTTACCATTAAATTGTTAAATCTCTTTGCAGAGTTTTAGTTTATAATAGCAGAATTTTATTGTTCCACAGGATAGCAATCACTATCTCTTGATTAAGGTCTCTCTCTCATTTAATTTTCCCAACTGCAGTTCTACAAAACAGTAGTATACTTTTGAGATGGAAATAAAATGCAATTATACCTCAACAACTGTTATAGATAAATACATTGCATTTAATTTTGCTAATGCTTCTTGCAAGTTAGCAGAAAACTATTTCACACTTTTTGTTAATCTCAGTGGATCTCAGAATCTGAGACAAAAGAACTTACGCCCTTCAAAGTTGTGCTATTTTAGGATAGTATTTTGAAAACAAACAAAAATAACCAACCTCCAAAAATTTGATGGCTATTACTGCACCCTTATACAGAAGATCCTGTCAGATGTCTGAAGTGTTTCATGAGGTCACTCAACTCAATAAGTGATTTTAAGGCAACTTTATAGAATTGTCTGGCTTCACAAAACACTTTAGTATCAATGAACACAGAAGACATTCTACAAATAATCAGAGGCTTAAGCCTTTCACTCTAAAATTTCACTGAATTCCTCCTTTCCCATTCCAAAGAACCTTTTAAGGGCACTCAGGATGACCAAGTTGCTATTCATAAGCCACATACAAGTCTCAGGATGCCAAAGCAGCTTCCAATGCTGATTGGCAACAAGCAAGACTGTGATGGACAACCAAAACCTCTGGTTATGAGAAAGTAGTAAATGAATGGAAGAAGCAGCTGAAGCAAACACAGCCATCCATGATGGTAAATGCTTAGCACTAGCTATTTTTGAAGAATTCCCTATCTTATTGCTTGAAGGGTTTACAGTTCAACAGACATTTAGAAATGTAAAGATGTTGCTTTGCAAGTACTAACAGACGGCTGGTTTGTCTTACCATGAGGCTGTGTCAAAAGCAGCTCAGGTGCCAGGTAGTCTGGGGTCCCCAGGATGCGTTCACCTTCTACAGGGGCAGCTCCTCTTCGAACACTCTTTGGAGTCCTGTATGGTGTGCCAGCATCCCCTCGAAGAGGGGTCTTAAAAGATGGGACAAGGATTTCAGATGTCAAACAAAACCAGCTCACAAACACCCATCTCCAAGTTTAGCCATGGATGCAATAATTGACACTTAAGTTCAAGTCAAGAATGAGTCAAAACATTCCCTGAAAAGCATGCATGAAATGTGCTTGCACTGCTTTATCTCAACAGTCTTGAAGCATGAAGATGCCTACCCTTTGAGAAACTTTTCCCTAAGTTCTTCCTCCAGTGTCACATCCAGCAGCTAACACTGTTTACATCAATCTTTGTAATAGGCTTGTAACTGGCACTTGACAGAATACATTACACCATCACTTTTACCAGGATAAAAAAAGGTAATAGCAGGCACAACTGCAGTTACCTGCAGCTGAACAGCATTCACAGACTGTCTTGGGAAGTGCAGAATCACAAAAAAAACCCCAAAAACAAAGACTTCCCATTACACAGAAAATACAACACTGCACTAGGAGAATGAGACAAAATAGCACAGGGTTTTTTAAATCAGTTCACTGTAATAGCATAGATTTCTCAGAGATGGATAGTCAATGTACATTGAACCAAAGGCAAACCAATGAACATAAAGCTACTGCTAAATTCTTACAATAATTATAATTTTGGCTACACAAGTGCAGCAGGTGAAACCCTGTCAGCAAAGGTCATTTTCACAGACTACTTCAAACTACTTGAGTTTTCCCTAATTTTACCACTGAAATAATTTCAGGTCCCTAATGTCCAATGCATGCACAAAGTTTCTACCTGCCTTCTTACCTACCTGATAGATCTGATATGCTCTTCCTTTCTGTAATGGAGTGATAGCTGTTGGGTAAGAGCCACTGCAAGCTGGTGAAAGATCCATTATATCTAAGGAAGTCATGCTGCATGGCTCAGATATATTGGATACATTGATTGGACTATTATAACTCCGAAAAGCAACAGCATTTTTTTTAAAGAGACTCAGTGCTTCCATCATCTTTTCTGAAGGAGAAGATGCTGTGTTAAGGTTAATTTCTTGCATGTGTTTCTGGTCATTATCCTTTTTCTGATGTATTGGCTTACAGTCCTGGACTATATGTGCCTCCTCTCCATCCTGTGAGGCATCTCGGGATGCTGGTGATGCTATTAGCACATCTTCAGGCTTTGGTTCCTCAAAGGAAAGGTCTTTAACATTTCTGTCCAAATCTAAAAGCTGTTTTTCTAGATGGCTTTCTGGAACAGACACTTCAGGAATTAAGTCAGAATCTGCACTGAAGACATCTAAAGGTTTATTATCAGTGCAGAAAAAACTTGAGTTCATGTACTCCTTTTCATCATCCTTTCCGCAGTCTGCATCCAGATCACACATAAGATTTTTAGCTACAGTTGGAGTAAGAGATCTTTCTACTGTTTCCTGGTTACTAATAAAGCTCTTTATTTCTTCCTTGCTTTTGCAGGTGTCACACAGGCATCCATCATTACAAAGCATTAAGGATTGAATTTCTGTTGTCAAACCTGTCCCTTTGTTTGCTGGAAATTCTGAGATCTGACAGCCACGTTTATATTCTGCATTGCTTTTTTTAACGTAGTTAAGTTCC
Organism: Toxostoma redivivum; assembly: GCA_013397375.1. Taxonomy (NCBI): domain Eukaryota; kingdom Metazoa; phylum Chordata; class Aves; order Passeriformes; family Mimidae; genus Toxostoma; species Toxostoma redivivum. The sequence goes on along the minus strand of VXBI01011564.1, from coordinate 38,458 downwards.
TGACAAGGACTAGTGTCAATGGATTCAAAGCTTCTTTTTACACCTGGCTTTTCAAACATTTCTTCCTCTTTGACAGGCTCATTCCGCATTGAAAGTGACTGTCGTAGTCTGGAAGTCTCTGGGGTTTCGTAAGTCATGTCTCTTTTATTTACAAAGACTTTTTCTTTCCAAATCTTATTTTCAGAAATACACTTTCTTACTACGCCTTTCACATCCAGAGTGCTCATGGGAGTATCTGTTATATCCAAACGTTCACTTCCCAACTTCTGCCCACTGCCAGAGTCATTGCTGGCAATGGGAGAAATGGCAGACTCAAGTTCTTTTCTCTCTAAAACTTCAATATCTTTGCTATTTGGCAACAAAACATTTGAAAGGACATCTGACCCACTGTTACTGGTTTTGCATGCTGTAGAACAAGGTTCATCTTCACTTTGCTGCAAAAAAAGCACATTAAGTTTTGACTATCAAGAAAAATGTGGCTACAGCATTGTAGAAATGTTTAACTTGAAATACTTCATTACAACCTCAATAATGAAATAAAGATTTGCAAGCATTACTCATTCTAACTACTACTATTAAAAAGCATACTTTAAAATACAAAAAAATTCAAAACTAAATTAAGGATAACTTGATAATTTGACTTCTTTTAAGAATATAAAATAAGCTTGCCAGAATACAATAGAAAATGCCATGTTTATAAATGCCAAAGGATGAAAAAATAAAGCAATTGAAACTTTGTTTGTGATTTTATTTTAAGAAGTTTAGCTATAGAAGTTTTCAGTTTCCAAGAAAGTTCAAAGGAAAGAACCCCATCATAGTACCCTGTGGTATATTACATTTCAGAGATGACAAAAGGAAAATCTGGTATTACTAATATTTTGATAACACAATACTAAAACCAAGGCCTAAGAAACAGATAGATACAGAAAAATAAACTGTTTTAAATATAAGTTGTTCTGTATGCTCTAAAGAGGAATCATGGCAAGGAACTACACAGAACAGCAGCTTTTTTTCTTTTAGGCTTGTGTTTGTGCAGAACTTCATTAACACATTAAAACAGGATAAAATATTATCAGCTATAATTATTGGTGTTAGGTTAGTTGATATAAAACCCTTCAGTAATAAAAGCCTTAAACTTTTCAGTTCAGCACCTAGTAGAAGTTTGAAGCAGCTTTTATTGTTTTCCCTAGTTCTTTCTTTTAAAGAAATTATTTTGCCTGCAATGCTGAACAAATAAAGCTATAGGGATATGGTCTGCTTCCAAAAGCCACTTCTCCCAGCAGTGCCCACCTTGTGCAGGACAGGGCTAAACCAGTGATGGTCAGTGAAGCCCTCTCTTTTCTTTTGCTGCAGGCTCAATAGCATTTGCTTCTCCTGTTATATTGCACAGGACTAATAGTTGCTTGAAGAAAAAGGTTATATTGGCTACTTAACACAAATTACAACCCCTGCTCCTTCTACTGCAGGAAAGTTTCCTAACACTTGAAATAACAGGCAAGTAAGTAAGTAGAAGACATTTGCAACACTGCATACACAAGTATAAACAAATTTAATTTAGAGTGGGAAGGTGAATAGTCCTGACCTCTAAATCTTTCCCCCATCTGGGGCTGCTCCGGTTTTCTGATTCCACACTGGACATGTGTGTGTGAGACTGACTACTGGCACTGGAGGAACCAAACCTGCTTCTTGACTGAAGCAGAGTAGGAGTTAAACTCCTCGCTGGCATCACAGGTGTTAATTGAGAATTATCCAGATCTTAAGAGAGAAAAAAAAAAAAATCATATGTTGATACAAATAGGCAACATATAGTGACTGACTTTACACTATGTTAAGCTTTCACATCAAAGGAAGCTAAGGAAAGCTAAGTGTGACAACAATTTCTCTTGTCATCTTCCCTGCACAGTCAGTTCACAGATTTTTTTGAATTAGGAACTTGCCAAGAATGCAAAAGCAGTACATTAGCAGCACAGTTGCCTTCTTACTCGTTTCTGGTTAGAAATGAGAAAGCAGCAAGATAAGACAATTAAATGAAAACATACCATGCTGTATTTAATAATTTTCAGTGAAAGTATGTGAAGAACTGATACAATTTCCATAAAATGTTAAAGGGTGATTTTGAATTCCGGGGTCATGATTTGAAAAAACCCAATCAAACAAAACCACTTTAGAAGATGACATAAGCAGTGTAGGTGAAAATATGACAGATGTAAAGCATTGAAATAATGATGCAGAGCAATAGACCAATAGAATCACACCTTTTATGAAGTGGGTCCAAATTACTCATATAAAATTAATAGACCATAACCTTACAGCCAGAGTATTCCTCAGCATAAGGCCTGGTATACTCACATGGTTTGAATAATTTAGTTGAAAGAGGGGTATTTTCCTTTTGGGCCATAGGTACAGGAGAAACCACTCCATGCAGACTGTCAGATGATTGACTTGATTTGTGTCCTGGCACTTTCACTCCTACAGGAGGAGTATACTAAGAAGGAGAAAGAAGCATAGTTAAAAGTTAATGGAGTCCAAACAAATTCTCAATCCAGGACTGAGAGTATAACTTCACCCATTCTTTATGATGCTTGCATTGGAGCTTGGCTATGCATATTAAAAAGTCAGTAATTCAAAATACAGTACAAGGTAATTACATCAGAATTTCAAAGTATTCTAAACATATCATAAATCATTCTACCAGCTGGCAGAAGAGATACAAGAATAGCCTTATCATGTCAACTATTGAACTTAAGATAGTAAATAAACTAAAAGGATTAAGTACTTCACAGACAGTGAAAATTACTTACAAAGCCCAGAGAACTGATAAGAGACAACAATTGTCCTGGAGTACGTGAGTAGTCCTGTTTTGGCTTTGCCATTGATGGGGTAGTAAGGATATCTATCATATTTATTTCTACAGAAGAAAAAAAAAAACCAAAATCAAGTAGGTCAGGTTTTCATTTTGGTATTAAACAAAGGCAAAGTTGCAGACATTTACTTAAGTTTCACGAAGAGGAAGAAAAGAGGCAGTCACATACTCAACAAATATACAAATGAAGCCACCAAGACCAACTGAAGACTTACCCATACATTCTTATTTAACACAATGTCTTTTCTTACACATCTATACATTTATACATACAGAAGTTGTAGAAGTCAAATTTCTTTTCCAGCATACTATGCTAAAACACTACATTTTCTAATTTGATATCAGCTTTGGTTTTTAGGCAGCAGTTCCAGCTTATGGCTTGTGGAAGAGGATAGTAAATTTGATTCCAAACCTGCCATCACTCCAAAAGACATCTCAAAAAAGCTACACAAGAATTTTTCATAGGTGAAAATTCAATCTTAGATATCTTTTTTTTTGCTTACTAGCAGTAAGTAGCTTTAAAGCTTCCATGTAATGTTCAACTAGACACAATAACCTGTCCCATTAGAACATCAGTTAAAGTAGTATATCATAAAAAATACAGAATACCTAGGATTTTCCTTTATGTTCTTAAAATCATCAATCAAATTCCATAGACAACTCTGAATCTCTACATTCCTTTAATTATATAAAAAGGATGTATCCTCCAGCAGCTGTCTCAGAAAACATGAACTGGTGCTGTGCAGCATAATTCTGGATGATCTAGCAAAGGAGGTACAAACCAATTCAGAAATTGGCTATTCACCTTAAGATCTGCAGCCTGTGCCAGACAGTCATGACTATTCAGCTATATTTTCTGCTTGATAAGAGAATATTCACATGCCAAAGCACTGATCTAGTCTTCTGTTATGAACTTACCACCTCTCCTTATTCCTCAAATTAATGTCTGGAATGTCCCAGTTAATTTATTGGAAATTAATTTATACAGGACTGACAGACGTGAATTGAAGGGCAGAAGTAGTCAGAGAAACAGGAACAAGCCAGAATTATTCATTCACCCACTGAAATCTCCTAGTAGACTTCAGAAAACTTTGAAATTCATATCCCTCCAAAGGAAGGGCTCTAGATTATATTTCATACACCCTTGTGCCAAAAAATAAATATTTTACCTTCTGAAGTGCTATGCAAAGAGCAGACTCCTTACTAGCATGTAGCTAACCACCTATTAGAAATCAGGTATTACTGCAACATTTGCACTTATTTAATTGAAAGGTGCCCTTTACAGGGATGTGAAATATTCAAGAATATGGAAATGTGATGCAAAAATACATTTTAATATAACCAGAAGGATAGAAACAACTCTTACCTCTATTCAGAGTAACTCTTGAAAGCCCAAAGTCTGTCAACTTTATATGTCCCTGATTAGAAATGAGCATATTGTCTGGCTTCAAATCCCTGAAAATATGAATATAGCTGAAGTCAGCAAAAAGAGCACTGAGCAGCACAAAGAAAGCTAACTGCCCAGAAACACTCAATACAAAACATTGGTTGGAGCTGTTTAACAGTAACATCTCTTAGCCAGCAGAAGATTCCAGTTTGAGGAATACACCAAAATAATTAAATTTACTTAGCAATAAATATGACACAAACATCTCAAGCTTTGTAAAAATCAGCATGCATGTCAAGAGTTGCATCTTTTGCACTTCAGCAGGCTCAACAAGCGTCCTTCCCAAGCAGCACCATCATAACACTCACTAATGTGCAGCTCCTGCAGGTAACAAGCAAACCTCCAGAAGGAGTTTTTGTGTGGCTGTCTGTAGCACTGCTGAATGCAAAAAGAACTCTCACTATGGGGGATCATCAGGGTAGTCAGCGTCCCTTTGTCCGACAGGCCCATGTGTGCAGTACCCAGAGGGTTCCTGAACCATCACAGCTGCTAATACAGCACTGGACTGGGAAAGAGCTGGCAAGGGAAAGCAGTGTTGGTTTGTGTGCTCAGCACACAAGGACAGATTCGATTTTAGCCATTGTTTCACAACATTGTTGCAGTGAACACGTGCAAAAAAGAGCTTCCAAGAGCTCCAGCAAATCAAGTGCCTGCAGTAGCTGCCACAATGAAATGGTGATGGTTATGTGTTAAGAGTGAAAAAATAAAAGACCCAAACTATGAAATACTTATTTGTAAAAAAAAAAAAAATTTCACCTGTGGATTATTCCATGCCTATGAAGATAGTCAAGAGCCAATGCTGCTTCAGAAATATACTTTACAGCCATTTCTTCATCAAAATATCCATAAATATGGAGAAGAGATTTGACATCTCCACCAATAAGGTACTCCATCACCTGTCATTCAAGCATTTTAAATTTTAAACTTAAAACACATTTCAAGATTGTAAGTAATATACAAAATAACTTTCACTCCTAGAAAAATATTATTTCAAGGAGCAGAAACAGATAGAAGTACCTTTGTGCAAATCTTATTTCCCACACTATACTTTTCACTTGGATAAAATAAAGTTTCATGTACGAACAGACATGAAACATTTTCTTACTCTAGACCACTTGCTTATTTTATTTGCCTAGATTACTTTTAGAAGCTAATTAAAAAGCTGACTACAGCTTTTGAGAGTTAACTACAGAAAAATTTCTATATTATAAATATATATTTCTATACTGAATATTATATATTTTAACCTATATTTTTATTCCTATATTTAGCTTAATATTGTATATTTCCATAGTATAGTAAATGAAGTGCAAAGTATTCCTGTGAAACTCAAGGCCTGAAGCCAAAGACCACCTGTTCTATACAAATGCAAAGTATCTCAATACTTTATCTTGCAATCATTTATATACAATATTAAATTTATACACAATATTAAAGACCTTAGCTTTGTGAAATAAGTCAAATTGTCAAAAATGCAAACAATGCACGTTACTGTGCATTTAAGATACATGAAAAAGAGTGGAAAAAATACACACACTCAAGAAACCATTATGCAGACACATTATGATGGCTCATGTCATATTCAAAATAAAATAGAAGTCAGCAGGGCTTCTGAAACTCGCTCTTTGATGTCAAGAATGCATTTATGAGGTTTTGGTCAGGACTTATATTCCAATACACAGTATTCTTCCACAAATATATAAACACATATATACATACATACACACACACACTGAGACATGATTCTAGCATTTCCTTTACAAATCCTTCACCCTACTTCATGAAGTCCTCTACTCCATTCAGCAGTTCAGAGATTCAGAAAAAGAAGCCTCTGTTTAGACTCAAAATGCATCGTGGGAATGCATAGCAGCCTTGTCTCAGAATTTCGCCAAGCTGTTCCCTGTGTTTGCTTAGAGCAATCCACACAAATTGTGCCAGACAGCCTGCAGACAATCTGAATTCTTATGTGGAGGCAGTATATAAACCCATACACAAGTCCTGCTGTGCTCCACAGCGCTCTGTGTGGACCAGCATTTTGTTTTGCCACTCGGTTATCATCTTGTCGTGTAGGCCAACAACTGTAACAAAATTTGAGCACCAGCAATAAGTCAAATATATTTCCTTTAAGTGAGCCATGGTATATCCTCCAGCCACTTGGCTTCTGCTTGAATAAATGATTTCTTATTTTCCCTAAGATTTCTACGTATTTCTAAGACAGAGTAGTTACTAGAAAAGTTTCTCCTGTAATAGAGGGGAAAATGGGCGAAAAGAGCCCAAAGACACCAGAGGAAGAGAAATATTTTACTTGTTTAGCCATTCTGAGAAAGATGTAAAAGTGACTAAGGAATACCATTACAAAAATGTTTTGAGATATCACTATAGTTCACACTTAATTTTCAAGACTATCATAAAACGCCACAGCCATTTTTTTACTCACTAAGTAAACGTTGTTTGCTGACTGAAGTGAGTAGTATAAGTGCACAATGAAAGGACTTTTACTGAGAGCCAATGCATCCCTCTCTGCCTGCACCTGGTGAACCATATTTTTGTTGATCATGTCTGCTTTTTTCATCACCTGAAAAACAAAACAGAGCACACAAATGACTTAACCTCAAACTGCTCATAAAAAAAACATGTAGAAACACACAGCTCCGCAGAGCAATGCCTATTTTGCATGACTGTTTTTATGCTTCCTATTCTTTGTGTATTATGTAGCTTATTATAATCTTTTTCATCACAAAGTCAAGTTTGCAGATAACTGGTAAAGTTCTTACTAACGACAAGCCTATATCTTAGTTCTTTGTGTAACAACATAGAAAACGCAATAGGTTTTTGTTGGGTTTTTCATAATTTATTCTCGCCTTGTCTCTCGAGGCGGCGCTTTAGCCCCCGGCAGGCGCAGCAGCTGAGGGGGCTCAGTTACGGCAACTGTTTACAAGCGAGAAGCCAACAGCGCTCTGGCGCTTGGCAAGGTTTTTGTCGATATTTCCCCTTATTTAAAGTACTTATAAAAGCAGCTGTCGTTATCAGAGGTCTCCTGACCAAACCCTCCAGGGCCTCAGCGAGGTGAGAGCGGGGCACGGCCGTGCGGACAGCGCGCCTCGGGACACCGGGTGTGCACGAGCAGTGGCCGCCCCCCGAGGCCCAGGGCTCGTACCGTGGCCGCACCTCCCCGTCCCCTCAGGACGCCCCTATCCCGCACGGGGCTGCTCGGAGCGGAGGCGGCAGCGCCGCGACCCCGGCGACGCCTCACCTTCACGGCATAGAGCCGGCCCGCCTTGCGGCCCAGATACACCTTCCCGAAGGCGCCGCGGCTGATGGGCTTCACGATGGTGAACTCCTCGATGGAGGGGGGCCGGGGGACCTCGACGCGCGTCGGGCCGGCGGCTGTGGCGGCGCTGGGGCCGGCAGCATCGCCCCGCTCCCCCGCGGGCCGCTCGGGTGCCATGGCGCGCCTGGCCCCGGGCCCGCCGCGATTCAAAGCGGCCCCGCCCCCCCGCGCCGTCACCAACGGCAGCGCGAGCTCTCG